>JAMLFT010002994.1:0-23332 GCA_026544285.1 Pachyrhizus erosus | reverse complement strand
TTTAATAAATATGAAATATTTTTATTTTCTTATATTTAAAATAAATAAAAAAAGTACATTTCACGTGCTAATCTCATAGTTAACAAAAATGTTACTCTTTACCGTTTCAATTAATTTTTTATATTTTTATTTATGTATTTGATTTCCATAATCTTTCATCTATTTTATTTTAAATTAACTTTAAATCATAGTTTTTATTATTTATTATAAATTTAAAATATACTTTTTATATTAAAATATTTATTTATTATAAATTTTAATTATATAAAAACAAATATTCACCCCACATACTAATTTTTATTATTTATTTTTTTGACAAAACATACTAATTTTAATTAAATTCTAGTAATTATTATTGGGAGCTAAATTATCATCTAGGATGGGTGATTGAAAAAATATGGCCCACAAAAAAAATCCACCTACCATAATCATGGCAGTGTTGTCACTGTGCAGTGACGTTGGTAACATTGCTATGACAACGTGACTTGTCCAACTGTGCGACCAACAGTATATTGCACTGTACTGTACCAGATCTGTGTGCAAACTAGAGAATCAGAATAGCAAATCTTCATCTCTGTTTTCAGACCAAATCAGCTTCTAACTCCACTGTGAGTGCTTCTATTCCTTCCCTTTATTTTCTTCTTTTCCAATTATTTTATTTTATTTGTCTCTCCCGTCTGTTTTAGACACTCCGTGAGAAGGATTATGATCATAATTGCTACACATTACCATTTACGTAACTGTGTCAAACAAACAACAGTCTATATTGGCCAATCAGTTACGTTATATGTACCTTTTATTTCAGTGAGTGAGATATTTCTTGTCAAATGATAAAAATTAATCTCTTTATATAAATTTTTTTATAGAGTCAACTTTAGTTGAATGTAACTCATCACTCCTTGTAGTCAAATTCGGTGTAGTGAGACGCATGAGATGTAACTTGGTCTCACTAAAAGATTATTTACCGCACCTAACATTCATTTAACATCAGTACTAGGAAACTACACTACTAGTACCTTTAACTGCACCCTTAACTTTTCTCTGCATCACCAACCAGAGAGCTTATGATTGAATCATCATTATGGGGAAGCTGATTGTTTACTTGAGAGCATAAATAAGATGTCATATTGTCATTTATACAGCCAAAGTTTGGTGAGGTAGGTTTTGTGTTAGCTGGAAAACGTAAATACATGTTCATTATTTCTCGCTATGGTTGATTGCTCGATCCTTAAGATTTTCTTAACTTCCATGTATAGTAATATAATATAGTCTACCAAAGCAGAATACAACTGAGCTTTTCTTGGCTGTTGATTCACCTAATGTATAACTTTGAATAGCTGCAGCAGCACTCTAGCTAGCTGCTATTCATGTGGTTCTATTGCTTTCAACTAACTATCTTCAAATTTATAATGACTTTCCTTCTTAAGGCTACCTTTAGGCACTAGCTAACTAAGAGGCCATACCTTATATTCCGAAAACATCTTTCCTTACAAATTTGCAATATAATTATGATTTTATGTTTTTATAGTGTTTTTTTGGTTTAAAAGGTTGTTCCATTAGGAAATGAGATAACAGCAATACAACTTGTTTGTTATATTGAACATTGTGTCTTGTTCATTAGCAAGTTTTACATTAGTGTTGCGGTCACTGTCACGGTTCGGCCGCTATCTTTGACGTTGATGAAAATCGTAGATAAAAGCAACTATAATTGCAGATTAATAAAGTTCATAAAACTTAACGTTGCTGCCGAAATATCGGTCCAATACCATTTCTTAAAATCATGTTCAATAGGTCTAGGAACTAATCATTTGAAATTGTATGCTTTTGTAGGAAACTAAGAGTCAAAGGATTTTTTAATTATTATCTTGTATCATATTTAATAAAAATAATTAAAATTAAGACTAATTTAATAAAATTATTTTTTTAAAATATGTTTTCTTGTTCTATCTTAAAAAAATCTAACAAAACAGTGAAAATAAGAGGGAGGAAGTACTACTAATAGTCTTACTACTCTAAAGTATTAAATGAAAGGTGAATGAATTTAATATCTTGATAATATAAATTGTATTATTTCTATCATAAAATAATTACAATGAATTTAATATCTTGATAATATAAATTGTATTATTTCTATCATAAAATAATTACAATTTAAAATTTTTAAAAATATTTTAGAATAACTAATATTTTTACTTTTTAATGAGATCTTAAAATTTATTTTTTAATTTTATTTTTTAATAAATATTATTATATTGAAAATTTTAATAATATATTTATTAAAATTAAGAAAGAGAATAAAAATATTTTAGTAAAATTATTTTATAATAAATATTATTTTTTAAAATACTTTTTTAATCTGAATGAAAAAAAATTGAAATTGTAATTATTTTGAAACAGATGGAATATTCAACTTTTTGGGAACTGTAGGAAGACGTTAGAGGAGGATTTAGACTAATTTGCAGTTGTTTGTCACGAAAGTAGTTTATGAATTAATGTCTATATTAATTACAGGTTTTATGTTCATTTATATATGTATAATTATAATGTCACAGAAATTACTGTTGGCCTTTATTTGTGCAGATGATATTGAAATCTACCTTCGAGGCATTTGCTATATCATCTGCTACACATTATTATAACGGTTTATAAAGAACATCCCAAGCTTGTGTTATTCTAGTAATCGTATTTATTGAAGTTATGAACTCAAGCCTAACGAGGATGTCATTTTCTTTTTCACAATTCCAAAGAAGCTCAGGTAGTCATTTATATATATATATTTCAAAAGAGGTAGTCATTTATATGAAAACTAGAAAATGTGATTTCTTCTGTCAGTGTGCATTTTCCTTGTTTAATCATCTCAAGGCGTGTGTTATGTTTATTTACGTTTAGTCATTGGCACACGTATCCTCATATGTACGCTTCCATTTAAATAAATAATTCAATATATATAATGTTTCAATGATTTTTGTATTGTTTTAGTGAATATTTTGAATGTAAAATTTATAAAATTGCAAGTGATTTAATAACAACTTGATAGATATGATAGAATAGATTTAACAAATTTCATTAAAATATATTATGATATCATTTTAAAATATGGATTGTAAATTTAACTCAAATTTATAAAATTGATTTATAAGATAAAAATTATTTTTATTTATATACATTAATTTGATTATATTAATATTGAATCTTTAAACATATTATTTTTCTTTTCAAATTGAACTAGGATAATGTGTCTGTTTGATACGAACTAAAGTAATGTGTGTAAAATGATCTGTCCAAAGTTTGGATATTTCTAATCAAATTCAAAGATCTATTGACAAGGATGAACTCTCTAACAAAGTTAAAAATTTTGAAAATAATTGGTACATGTAAATGAGATGTTCAAGTCAATAAATATCCAACTAAAGTGATGATATGTAACAAATGTCAACCTTATATTATGTTAATTTAATTTATAAAAATCTAAAATAGGCTTGATGATTCCATGATATAAGGCTCAATGCCTCTTGAGAACAATATTCTCCTATTTTAGTATAACATTAAAGTAATTTTCTTCGAAACTGAAGTGTAATATATGTTGATGATCTTATTTTAAAAGTCATAATCCTTATTTTTGACCTTTGTTAAACTAATATTTGGGCCAAGATGACCCATTATATAGATAAGACCTTAAATCCAATCCAGTACACTTATAAAGATTAATTGTTAGATTGGCATTGTATTTTGAGGATATACTCATAAAGTTTTAACCTTATTATATATTACCATTATTGAATCCATCTATATTTGGACTATAAAGTACAATTAGTTAATAATATACAAAGGAAAGGTTTCCCGTTCTTCAATTTGATTCAAATTTTTTAAATATGATTTATCAAGATACAATTACAATATCTCAATGTGACAGTTGGTTTTCTAATAGAAAAATATATGAAAAATTAATTGTCGGGTGTCCAAGACATGAACTACAGTACACAGAAAAACCGAGCACTAACCCTTCTTGTCCCGTTTTAGTTATGGTTCTTCAGATACGTTATGGTTGTTTCTTTCTTGACATTTCAGATCTAATAGCCCCTTTTTTAGTTGAATGTACAAAACCATAGAGTAAGCATTGCAGTGCTCTTAGTAGATAAAGTTTACAATGTTGCCAATGCATTTAGATGTATGCTTACATGTTTAAAGTGAAGAAGTAATCTACTTTGTTTAAAGTAAATGAACTAGAGTTTAATTGTAACATAATACAAGACCTAAACCTTGAGTAAGAGATATTAGTATATTATGACCTGCTCTTATCATGCATCAACCAATCTGTTTTGACTATAACAGCTGATTTTGCGAAGCTGATAATAATAAAATGTGTCACATGCTAAATGGTTCTACAAAACATATGTCACAGTCAACTTAATGCATGTATTGTATCCGACATTTTTATTTGAACCATATTATTTACAGTATCTCTTTAATGTGATAAATATGTGAATAAAAATCCTTGAAATTATGCTAGGTGAGGATTTATGCACTTTTCATTGTAGCTTCTGTCCTCCATTATTCTAGCCTGATTCGGAAATTCTGAAACTCAGGGGTACTGAAGTGATAATTATAATTCTAGCTATCGTGGATTATGCAATGATGGAAAGATTACATTTCCTTGACCTAATGATCATAGCAGCTCCCGGAAAAGCTTAATTTCATACGATTATGTTCTCTTTGAATTATGACTAACAACACCAGTTCTTGCAAGACATTTGAACCACCTCGTGACTTCTATGCGATACCCCTATATAATTTTAGAACAACCTTGCACGGGGCACCTTTTGAAGTAACTATTTAATAAATCCCATGGGACAGGTAATGAATTGAAATCCAAAAATATCAAACTTTTACTACAATTGTTAGTACCATATCAATGAGACATTAATGAGCAAGACCAGTGAATTTCTGTTTAAAGGATTAGTGACTATAATACTACATATTTTGCTTTCGTAGGAAACAATTTTAAATGAGAAATAACTTTTTGGTAATTTTTTTTTTTAAAAAAAAGAATCATCCTTCAGTCCTTTGCAATATATGGAAGAACAAAATCGGTCCAAATCATCAACTACCAATTTGAGATGGAAAACAAACAAGGGAGATTTTCTCATATCTCAACCTAACAAATGTCCACCTCTGCCCTTAATACTATTCTCTATGATATTTGATTGCATTACTAAGTTTAATAACCACAAGCTAATTAACTAGTAAATGATGCACAATCAGAAAATCCACTGTCATGATTCATGAACAAACCAAACAAGTATATTTTGGACTTTGGAAATTGAGGTTTCAAAAGTTCGCATTTCTATTTCCATCATTGTAAAACAAATTTTCTATATGCTGCAAATAAGCAGCATTTTGTCCTCAAAAAAATTCACTTTACTTGAATGATCTATGATGTCATTCTCCTGAAATCAACAAAAAATGTGTTTACATGTTTTAATGAATGATTTCTCTATTTTTTTATTTTTTTTTTCACATATGAACTGAGAAGTTAAACCAGGGCCAGGCTATGCTCAACAGCTCATGTAGTGGTGGCCTGAGAATGCAAAGTATGACTTCTCCTTTTAACCAACCAGTACCCAAAGCCTCCAACAAGAAGTAGAATAATGAGTCCATCAACCCCTCCTGCCACAACCAACACCCATCTTTTCACATTATGCCTCTCATGATTTTTACTAGTTCCCTTTGGGACCTTAACCATATAACAAAATCCTCTGCCTTTATCTACCTGTTTGAGTCCCAGCACTAGTCTGTAAAGATAACATTCTGCCACATCTGTGCTTGCATTCCCAACATATAAAGCAGCAGCACATTTACAGTCCTGTAAGCACAAATTTTCACATGCTTTTTTGCTAATATTGAACATCTTAGTAACATTTTTAAGCACACTACTTACATTATCTAGTTCTAACATTTCTGCCTCTTTAGCATTGCAAAATCCTCCTGAAAATGCCCCACTGCAATCAGCACCACCCTTGTTTCCATTTGTCAAAAGCTGAATACATGAGCAGGAATTGGAGAATGTGCATATCCCATAAGGCCTACAAGCAATTGGAAGGTCGCATGTGCTGTTAAGTGCTTGAAAAGCGGCCTCAAACTTTCCTTTCTCAGGTGAATAGTAATAGAGACCAAGGTTTCCAGTTTCATTCTTCAGTGCCAGAAATCTTAGTGGGTGAATCCCCTCCGATAGAATTTGTGCTATTTTCTTGTATTTTACATCAAACAACACCAACCCTCTTGAACTCAGCTTAACATATGTAATACTTCTATTCATGGAAGGCTGAAACCCCCAATAAGAATACCTCAACTTACCATAGTTCAAGTACATAGCAACCTTCTTGTCCTCAATTTCAAAAGAGTAGTAGAACAAGCTTGAGTTGCTTTGGGAAGATGTCAAGCGAGTTGCCACATCAAGTTGCTGACCCCTGAGCATCACATCCGTTGGAAAATTGAAACTCTGCCACTTTATGTTGTTCAGTGCATCTACAAGCACTAAATTGCCTGTCCTCTGTATCTCCAATCTCTGATTCACATTGATTCAATGCAGTAAATCATGCATCAGAATCTATGCACTTCAGCTTAATTGACTATGAACAATAGTGATACAATTTTTCTTTTTTTAGATCAAGTTTCAAATTTAAAACCAATGAATGAAATTTTTTTCACAGGTCATTGTCTATACAGTCATAAATACACTATCAATCCAATCACAAAACATAGTAAGTTTGTTGGTTTTTAGGAAAATCACCTAAAAGTCATACCAAGTTATTAACAATGATTCTTCGTTGATCGTGCATAGAAATTGAACTCAAAAAATATATTGGCACTCGTTAATTTATTTATTTCGTGAGAATTATGTGAATTGATAATCCATGTAAATATCATTTTCCAATGACTATATTTATGCATTCTTGCATAGCAAAGGTAACACTCAACTAACACCATTGATATGTAAAGTGTCATAGTTTTACCTTCACACCTTGTCCAGCAGTCCCAGTCTTCCACCCCACTCTCTCTTTTGGACCTTTCAGCCTTAAATCTCCATCCATAGTGAGCTCTAGCAAGCATTTCTCAGTGGTGTAAAACCTGGAGTAATGGCCAGAATCCCACACCTTCACGTCCCCAAGGAAAACTTCCAGTGAGCATGAGTATTTCCAATTGATAGCCTCAATGCTCAATGCCACTCTGAAATTTGGTGCTGTCTGATTGGTCTCCACAAGAAAAGCCCTCCCTTTGAAATCCATTTCATACTCCACAGGAACTGCCACCATGAGTTGGTAGCCAACACCAACACCAGACTCAGAAAAGCCATAATTGAACAAGAGAACAAGGAGGGGAAGGAAAGGGAAAAGCTTCATGAGTGGTAGCAACATCAAGTTTTCCTTTTTCACTTTTAGAAATAGTTTTTGATTGTTTTGGGAGGTGGGTTTGGAGTGTAGTGGTGTGTTCTGGCCAGAATTGATGAGAACAAGTGAAGGGAAAGGTAGGCATGATTACTGAAACTCTGCAAGACCCACCTCACACCTCCACTCCCAAAAAGGATTTGAGCTTTCATATTGCTCCTTCCCTTAAACAATTAGTACAAATGAATCCATCATGTGGTGGGGTTGCTGATTACAAAAAATGGGCACAAAAATTTGTTGGTTTTCTATTCTCTTCCACAAACTGTTCTCCACCTTTAAGGAGTTAAAAAAACATTAAGTAACGCACCACTTAGATGGCTGGACACAGACTTTCCCATGTGAGAGTTCTTAAAGTGGGTTGAGTTGTGAGTATTTAGCCTTATTGATTATTTCTTCCAAGTTAAAAATTTTGGGTGTACCATTAAAACAATTTCTAGTTTTTCACATTGAAAGTTGCCCATTTCCTAACATAAAAGAATTCGGCATTTATGAGTACTATACTAGTTAGTCAAAACAAATTAATATTAATAAAATATGGATTTAATCTTTTATTACCCGTGCCTAACTTTCTTTAGTTTATCATCTAATTATTGTTGTCACATCTTTAAAAAAGTTTGTCTTTCTTTACCATTGTTTTAACTGGCAAAGGTTTCTAAAAGAAGGATAACACATTATTAAATGATAGAGTAACGCCATGTACCCAAAAAAAAAAAAAAAAAAAGAGTAATACTATAGTTACAAAATTGACCGATCTTAGCTAGAATTTCCTATTTTTTTAGGGATCACAGCAATATTTTATAGTAAGAAATTTAGTTTAATTGAAGTAAAATTATTATGAAGGATGAAACTTCCTCTTTAAATATTTATTAAAATTTAAAAGCAATTAGAAAGCACTGGTTTTTATTAAGAATCAACAACAATTACCATACATTAGGCCTCTGTTTGTAAAAGCCAGAGCTGTTATGAGGTCCGGGGTTTACTTGTGACAAAAAACATTTAGCCGTTTATACTATCATAAATGATAGGGTTGAAAAAATTTATAGAGTCTTTGTTTTTCTCTTTTAAGATGCCTTATAAATTTAAGCTCATTAATTATGGTATTCAAATAAGATTAGTTAGTATTCATGTGGGGTTGAGTTTTTGTACCAAAATAAACAAGGGGTTTTGAAACTGAAGATTTATGAGTGGGTTATGTTGGAAGGTTGAATTGACTTTGAGCATGCGTGACCAGGATATTGATGTAGGGCCCTACCCATCTAATTCTGTTGGTTGAATTGAGTGTCATTCTTAAATCTTTTTGAAGTGGGCGTGCAAAGTGTCCTCTTAGGTTTTGATGGGTCTTAAGAAATGGTTCTTGTCTTGCATACTTGACACGTAAATAGGAATACTTCAAGCCACGTGTACTACTTCTGCTGCTGACACTGCTCTTACGGTTGGATGACATGTTGGGTTCCAACTTCCAAAATCCAAACCACCATGGAAGTTTATCTGTCCTCTTTTCTTATCCTTTGTTGGATGAAAGAACTTGATTCCACAATTAGAAAAAGAACAAAACTTACATATAATATAATACCATGTGTACTATTTATACTGTTTAGAGATTTCAATTTTTTTTCTTAATAATATGCAAATCACGTGTTATCAAGATAAAATTTTAAATTTAATTGGAGAACAATATTGACAGTATTATATTAATTTAAGATTTTTTTTTAAAAAAATGTTTGTAATATTTATGAAATGTTTGTTTCAGTTTTAAATACGAGTTTAATAATTATGTATTATTAATGTAATTTTTTATATTATTAATTAATTAATTAAAAATTATTATTAATATGATTTTTAAAATAATTATTATAAAATATAATAGATTTATTTTATATTATAATTTATTATTAGATGATTGTAAGTGAATAATTTATTTTCTTTTTAAATATAGAGAAATTATTTTATATTTTTTTAAATATTTTTCAAGAAGTTGAAAGGAAATGAATTATTAATTTTCAAAATAAATAAAGCAAACGTGTAATTATATATATTGAATTTTTAATTCTTTTTCTTTATAACTAATATACGATTCTTTTCATTGGCTCGAAAACTTTTCTTGTGATGAATGTCTTTAAAAATAGTCTTAGTATGGAATCGGTAAAAAAAATAATTTTAATTTATTTTTTAATTATGATCAAATTATAATTGAATTAAAAATAATTAAATATATGTAATATATTCAAATAACAAATTAATATAAAATTTTCAAAATGAAATTAGGTTAACTTTCAATTAAAATAAACATATTATATATCCTATAAATAGATCATAATAAAAGTTGAATAAAGTAAATATTATTAATCATGATAATTATATAATAACTTAAATGCACTAATCGATGTAATTCAAAAAAAATCATGGATCAATTGTCTTCAAGCCTTGAAGACCATGCTTCTATATTCATCCAAGGAAACTTTCCGCTTTCAATTAAATAAAATTTATGGATAAACAGATAAATACAATAAATCAATTAATTCATAACTAATATATGTGTTTAGGCTAAATTGCAACTAATTTGGTCATTTAGTAGTACAGTGTTTTTTTTAAGACATTTTAATTCTGTCTCTTTTTATTTAAAATTATTGATATCTAAATACTAAATGTGTGTCTAAACATGAATTAGGTCACTTCAATCAATTTAAATTGAATTGAATTTAAAAAAACTAGTAGAATGATATTAATTAATCAAGTTAAATTTGTTTTTATTCAACTTAACATAATCGAATTGAATCTTTAGTTAAATAAATTGAAAATTAAGTCAGTTTTTTCGATTTAATTATATATATTTTATATTATAATATTTATTAATTATTAATAAAATGAATGAATGATATTTAAGTAGTAGTCAGTTATTTTGTTGTAATGACTTTTTTTTTATATTAATTTCTTGTATCCTTCACTTCTCTCATATCTTTTTTTTTTATTTTGAGTTTCAATCATTTATTTATTTATTCTTGCTCACACCTTTCACTACACTTATGTAATAAATAATTCTATCTAGTATTTTTCCTATTTTGTGTTTTATCTTCTTTTTTATTCCTTTATGCTTTTACCCTCACTCTGTGCACTGTTCATGCTAATTTTGTTTTATGTTATATGAAATTTATCTTATCTAATTAAGTAATTATATTATTTTTATTATTTTCTTTAAAGATAAGATACAATTTTTTTTTCATTTTCCAATATTTTTTAACTTATGTTGAGATAATCCAAGACTCAACCTAAATTGATTTGAATTCAACTAAAATGGACTAGTTCAAATCAAATCTAAAATTTTAGGAGAACATGACCAATTTGACTCCACATGTTTTAACTAATTTCACTGTTGTGTTCTCTAATTTACTCAACCTAATTTGTATGTTTTTCTAATAAGTAGCAATTTTTTTATGTAATTTTATTCTTAAAAACTCAAATTTGATATATTTGATTAAGTTAAAACTAGTTTGTATTCAACCAGGCAATGAGCTTACGTCACACCTCCCACTACTCAACAAGTCTCACTCTTTTGCACTCGCTCCCTTAATCTTAATAAAGACAATGACCTATACCCTTCAATCGTACGACTCAATATCAATTACACAACTATTTACATCTATAAATAAACATAAATAAAAAAAAATACTCTTAACAAATAAGTATTAACTATGATAATACAGTTTTGATCACCAAATGAATTCAAATTCAAAATGTTGAATTTGATCAAAATTGACCAATGTAATTTTTTGTAGTATACGACTATAAAAGCTATTCAATTTGTCAATTCTTTGGTTCAACAAATAGCAAGTATGACATGTGAGTTAGAGTGAGTGTGCACAAATGAAGAAGACAAGCTTAACTCTCTTGTTTCACCACTCTTTGCAAACCTGGCAAACTTGAAAGTGCTAACAAAGCTATACCACTGGTCACCTTGACTGAGTATGCTCTTAATAGTATTGCAAGCCATAATTCTTCTACATAAACTTTGTGGATGGGCAAGGTGGCTCCCTTTGAGATAAACACAACTAAGAAGAATGATAAAGAGAAAGTGAGACTTGTCATTATAAAAAGGAAACTAAACTTATGAAGTATTTAAAAATCAAAATTTAAAATGGTTTTATGTTAGAATTGGACTGCTATATGTGGAGCATATGTTTCAAATTCAACTACAACCTCCAAGCTCCAATGAGATTGATTAGTTATTTTATTAATAAAATAAAAAAAAAGGAAACATTATTCCCAACTTACAATGATAAAATACTGAGTTTCAACGACTGACATTTATTATTTTACAACTTTCAATGATGGAGCAAGTAATAAAAAAAATAAGAAAAAATGGAAAATTTATACATATGTATTGTGTAGATTTTAGGTGTAATAATATGATATATATGCATTCAGTTGATTTCATTATTAGTAGACAAATTTTATTTAATATGAAACCATTCAAAATAATTTATTTAAACTCTTTTTTTTTATCTAGTTTTATCTAACACTCAAATCAATCATTACTTAATCTCTTTTTTTTCTGCTTAAATTTTCTCGTATTTTGTTCGGGTGTATATTATCTGATCAACTCTAGTTAAAACAATTTTTTTTTTACTGATTTAGAACAATCTTTTTATTAACTGATAAACACACAATGATATTTGAATTATACTTATAATCATTATTCAATTAAAAATTTTCATTATTTGCTTCACAAAATTTATACATTCTAAAGTATATCCAAGTTAATGTATATATTAATTAAACATACACCATCATATATATCTATCTTATTCAATAACCTATAATAAAAAAAACATCGAAATTATTTTAGAAAGGTTTTAAAAAGTCAACTAAATCAATTTTTTTAAGGATGATTTATTAATAATAAATGATTGATCAAATTATAATGGACTAGTTGTTTGCCAATTGCGTGAGATGATTTATCATATATTTTGTCAATTTATTTTAGTTCTAAGGTCTTTATTTGATTTCTTATGTCTTTTATGACGTGTTCTTCCTGACCAAAATACTTTTCTTCAATAGAAATTTTACATTTCTATGTTAGAAATATGTAATAATTCTTGAAGGCAATAATAAATTATAATTTCGTGTTTCATTATATACAAACTAATCTATGATCCATTTGTGGGTACATTACTGAAATTCACTTGTTAATTTGAGCGATTAAAATATTTGGACTTGGGTATCTAGAACATTGATTATTATAGGTACTAGGTAATAATATAGGCCCTGGTCATAAGCCCATGATAGGAAAGCACCAAAGATTAATATATTTCTGCTAGATGCTCTTTACATTCACGTTAGTTTTATTTTATCACTTCTCAACGGGTCGCATTGGGAGTTGTGAACAGGAAATATGAGTTGTAAAGGAAGTTCTAGTTGTTTAATCTTTCCAAGATACTAGATCAAATGTAATATTTGCTAAGGATTTGGAATCACATCTCCAACAGGTAAACCTAAAACCTAATTAAATCGTTGTTCTAGTTTCATATTTATCGTACCAAAGCATCAATTACATAATTTAGGATCCAATTATTTATTGTAATTTTCATTCTTGACTTTGTGAATTTCCAGTTGATTTATTCTTTTTATAAATATACAATAATATAGATGTGACAATTTAGTAGTAAAAATAAGTCAAGTTGAGTTTGACAGAATTTTAATCTCAAAATGATCAAGTCAAGTTGAATCAGGTAAAAAAATAATCCAAATTCAATGTCTTGTCCAATTGGTACATGTTCATCCTTTTTTAAACTGATTTAACATGTTAACTCATCGAATTTAGTAATTTTAGGGAGGATCAATTGATTGGGTCAACCCAATTCATGATTTCCCTTATCTAATTTACTAAATCAAATAAATATATTTTTAATCTTTGAATTTCATTTAAACAAAACGATTTGAACTGTTAAAAAATCAATATAAAAGGAATTGACATTATAGACATGCATTTTTTATTCAGCAAAACATCAGCCAAATGTATTTAAGTAAATAGTTTATAGCTCTTGGTGAGTTTATGTGATGTATTTTAATGTAAGAACAGTCGCTAGTTCCTTCCTAGAGGTTTATTTCATAATTCAAAGTTGTGAACCAAGAAATCTTACATAGGCCTTTATTTGTCGAGTGCAATGTTATACTAAAGTAACGTTGACCTTCAATATATAATCAAGAACTTGTTGATTATGATAACATCAACCAACTAACTGCAACTTGATACACATGTAATCCAAACAAATGTTTATGATAATAATTTGTTCGGGATATAGAAGATTTATTATTATAATATGTAGTTTTTATTCTCTCCCCGTTTTGGATGGCAAAAGACAGAAAGAGCAGCTACGTGTACGTGTACCAGGTTAATGTGCTCATGAAGTGTAACCCTTGCGATGAAACAACAGATGATACTGATATCTGAATGCAACACATGATTCAGGGAAACCTACCTGGCCAAATATTTTCTGGATGGCCCAATAGCTCAACTTTCAAAGCCTAATCAGCCAATCCACAAAGCTGATATTTATTTACTTGAGCACACGTATAGGCCTTATGGCCCAATATAGAAGTATTTCAACATGGAAATAATCAAGAATTTTCAATATAACTCTGTCAATACCATACAATATTTTTGTTGGACATACCATACTCTACATAATTTAATGTGACTTTGTCCTTGGATATCACGTAATATTTTTCCTTTGTAATTATTACATTATAAATTATAAATGTTTTGAAGTTTTTATGTTTGATATGATAATTTTAAAAATTATTTTTAAGAATATAATATTTCAAAGAATTATTTTTTTAATTATGTTTTTCACTAAAGTAAATTTAATGGGAATTTAAGATTCTCGTTAAGGGATTTTTTTTTAATATCTCTCATTTTTAATAATACTTTAAATATACTAAATATATTTATGATATTTTTAAGAAACTTGAGAAACTAAAATTTTTATAGCTTATACTTTTATGGAGTCCACATGGCAATTTACTGTAAATTCCTTATCGTGAACACGTTACGTATGTTTTGTGCATCTGTTTCTGATATGATAAATACTAGTAGATAACTGCAATGTCTATTTGTGGATATATAATTCTTATAGATAGAGACAAGTCACATGCATGCGTACCCGGCAAAAGTCATTTTGCATTTTAAGTCACTGCCTAGCAAACAGAACGGGATAAAAATTCAGCAGAATAGGGTCTATTTGTTTCAAATTTAGACAAAATTAAATTTTGATTGATAGAGGTAAGTAAAACATGTTTTGAAGTTAATTTTAATCATAAGTTTTATATTTAAACTATATATAACTGATATATATTAATAATATACAAATATTTTATATTTTCATCTAATATCAAATTAACATGTACAATTAGTTTATTAACTTTATAATAATTATGTTAAAATTTTTATTAAGAATATTTTTTATTAGTTGATCTTATAAAAACTTTTACACTTCTATTATATATCTATCAAACTTTAGAATAAATTATATTAATATTTTTAAATTTTTTTATTATACACAATTTTTTTATTTAACATTTACAACAATTTATTTTTACAGGATATATGATGTAATATTTTTTAAACAATTAAAAAATTTAGTGTAATTTATAAAAAATGTAAATCTAATATTTTTTAAATATTAAAAAATTAACATAAAAATAAAAAAGAATAATATTATATATAATTTTTAAAAAATGAAGAAATGTAAGTTTAATTTACTCTAAATTTTAAAATAAATATTATGAAGAAATAAATTATTATTACTTTAAACAACCAAGCAAGCCTAGAAGCAAATCACATTATAAAAATGTTCATTATTAGTGGACGTTTTACAGTGGGCCACAAGTTTGTCTGTAATACAGATAAATAATAGTAGGTTTAGTCGATGATAAAATTACAATGGGTCTTGCCGTTTTTATTTACTAGTTCGGAATTATTAATTAATTTTTTGTTGCCCACAGTTATTACAGACGACTTTTTAAACAATAATACGGTGTAATTAAAATAAAGGTTATAGTGGCTTAAACTTACTGTAACTTACTTTTTAATGTTTTAAAATTAATAAACTCTCTTTTGCATTTACAAATTTTCAAGTCCTCTTTTTCTTGCTCTCATAAATAGGGTTATACTCTATTTTCTACAGTATCATTCTCGTCCAATCAGAACCATCTAGTTGTAGTAAATATTTTAGAAACCATGATTTTTTTAGTTGGGACTTGTTTGATCATTGAGATAATAAAATGTCTGAGCGATTGTGCTCTTCATTTCTTTAATGTTTTTTCAACTTTGGATCCAATTCTAATCTCTTTACCCTGCCCCGGTTAACATCCTCTTTTATTCTTAAAGTCAATTTGTGATGTTCTCAAGTGTTTTTTTTTTTTTTTTTTTTTTTATCAAAGCTTGTTGATGATATACTTTTTTTTTTAAATCTCTTTTAGAGTTTTTTTTCTTCCATTTTTTCTTTGTTTTTTTTTTTTCTAACTAGGGATGCTTTATTTTTGGTAGTTCTCTTAAATTTGTAACATTTGTTAATTGCATAGTAGTTTTCGCCTGTAGGTTTATACCATTAACCATGCCAAGGTGGTGTTCATTAAGCTAAGACCTCAAATCTGCCAATTCAAAGTGTAAACAAATTACTACACCTCTTATATATTAAAGAAGTCTCCAAGAGTCTTTTATCTATTGATTTAATTAACTGTATAATTGGACATGTTTTTATTCAATCATAAAATGAATATATATATATATATAAGTGATATATGTTTATTATATGATATATTGGAAGAAGATTACATTATATTGCTAGAAGCTAGGCAAGATAATATTATGTTATATTGCTAAAAATTAGATAAGTTATATAGAATATTTGACAGTGGGACAAAATAATTGTACAATTATATCATATCTCTGATTATGCAATAATATGCAATCATATCATATATCTGATTGTGCAACACTCCCCCTCAAGCTCAAGGACTAGGAAGGTACATGAGCTTGGAAATCAATTGAATATGCAGAGTTGGAAGAAGTGTCTTGGTGAAGATATTTGCTAATTGTTGAGGGAACAAAAGTGGTTCAATGTATGCCTTCTTTAATTTTTCTCGAACAAAAAAACAATCAATTTCAACATGTTTGGTTTTTTCATGAAAAATGGGGTTGTTTGCTATATGGAGGGCAACCTAATTATCATAAGATAAAGTTGCAAGATGTTGTGGAATGCCCAATTCATGAAGAAGGATTTGGAACCATGTAATTTCACTAACAATATTGGTCATTGACCAATATTCAGGTTCAACAAATGAACGTGAAACTATGGATTGCTTCTTGGTTTGCCAAGAAAGGAGACTTGGTCCCAAGAAAGACAATAACTAGAGGTTGATCTTCTAGATGTAGGGCATTTAGACCAATCAACATCACAAAAAGCGTGTAGTCATAGAGAAGAGTGGAATGAGAGTAAGATTTCATAGTCAATAGTAGATTTAATGTTTCTTACTACTCTAAGTGATGCCTGCCAATGTGGGTCTTGAGAAGAAGACATAAATTGTGACAATAAGTTCACTACATAAGTGATGTATGGGTGAGTGATAGTAAGGTTTAGAAGTCTACCAACCAACCGTCTATATGGAGCAAGGTCGAATAAGAGTTCACCAACATCAACAGCCAGAGTGTGGTTGTAATCCAATGGAGTTGTAGCTAGTTTACTAGCAAGAAGACCAATGTCTTGCAATATTTCGAGTGCATATTTTTGTTGATTGAGAAAAATTCTAGCCTTGGAGCGTGCATGTTCGATTCCCAAGAAATATTTTAATGGTCCTAAATCTTTTATGTTGGATCGAGTAGAGAGATATTGTTTGAGAAGTGGAACAATCAACATATCATCTCCTATAATAACAACATCATTAACACAAAGAATTAAAATGGTGAGGTAAAAGTCATGAGTAAAGGTGAACATAAAGAAATTAGTTTTAGACTAAGTAAAACCAACCTAATGTAATGCATTTGAAAAGTAGTAAACCAAGTGTGAGAGGCTTGTTTTAATATGAAAGTGACTTATTGAGGCAACAAACTCGATTATCCTTCTTTCTTCGAAATTTGGGAGGAAGTTGCATATAAACCTCTTCTTGTAAATGACCATGTAAAAAAGCATTGGAAATATTCATTTGATGAGTTGGTCATTACTTAGTTGTTGCAATACTGAGAACAATCCTTATATTGACTAATTTGGTAACTAGAGCAAAAACATCAGTAAAATCAAAACCTTAAAGTTGTGAGTAACTCTTAGCTACCAAATATGTTTTATACCTATCAATGGAACCATCATAATTATATTTAATGTGGTATACCCATTTACAGCCTATGCCTATTTTTTTTAGAGACAAAGCAGCCAAAGTCCAAGTGTTGTTAGCCTCTAATGCCTTTTGTTTCGTCTACTATAGCATTTCTCCAATTGGGATCTTTATAAGCAGCAATGTATGAGGTGGGTTCAATGTGTTTGGAAATAGAATTAATAAAATGAAGATGAGTCTGTAAGTATGCATGTGAACAAAGATAGTGAGAGATAGGATATTGTATACCTAAAGATGATGAAGAAGATTGAATGGAGACCATATTACATGAAGATTGAACGTTGTGGTTGTGGGTTGGGTACCATAACTGATGTAAGAGTAGATGTAGGTTGAGGAATAGGTGACATAACTAGTGTGGAAAGGTTAGAAACATCTATAGTGGAAAAGAATTGAGAAGTGTTATTAATAGGTGTGATGTTTAGGGGGTTAGTCGATGCTGGATCAAAAATAGGTATAGGAAGAAGGGTTTGATTTATGTGTAAGTCATTTAAATTCTTATCCATTTTAAAGGAAAATATTGTTTCATGAAAAATGACATCCTGACTAAAAAAAAATTGATGATGGTTAAGATCATACAATTGATAGGATTTTTGACCAATAGGGTATCCTATAAAAATATGTCATCTAGCTCTAGGTTCAAACTTGTTTGGATGGTGATAAGAAGTAAATGAATAACATAAACAACCAAATGTATGAAGATGAGAGAAATTAGGTGAGTAATCATAAAGTTTTTCATAAGGAGTCTTATCACCTAAAAGTTTGGATGGAGTGCGGTTGATGAGATGAGTAGCAGTGAAAATGCAATCTCCCCAAAAAGAAAGTGGAAGGCTAGCTTGAAAACTGAGAGCTCTAGCAATATTAAGAAGATGGTAGTGCTTATGTTCGACAATGCCATTTTATTGGAGAGTATCGGGACAACTAAATTGTTGTAAAATGCCAAAGTCATGAAGAAGTTTCTAATATGAATGATTGGTGAATTCAGTATCATTGTCATATCGGACAGTGTTTACGCAAGTATTAAAATGATTGCGAGCATAAGCCAAGAAATGGACAAGCAAATAATATGCATCAAACTTATATTTCATGAGATAAGTCCATATAACTTGGGAAAAATCATCAATAATAGTTAAAAAAATAACAATGACCATTTCTAGTAGGTGTGGTGTATTTTTCCCAAACATCAACATAAATTAAATCAAACAAAGAGTTATTAGATGATATATGTAAAGGAAAAGGAATACATGTTTGTTTTGATAAATGACAAATTTCACAATGATCATTAGACTCTTTATTGAAACCAAGAATATGAGTTAAACACTTGAGAGCACTTGGTGAAGGATGACAGAAACGAGCATGCCAAGTGGTGGATGAGGTGGTGATAAAGGCAACAACAGTGGTAGAGGCTTCAATGAAGTATAATCCATCTTAGTTATGTCCCCAACCAATCTCCTTTGTCAAACGGCCTTGAAATATACAATGATCAAGATAAAATAGGACATTATTGTTAGAAGTTTGTGAATTTTGACATAGATAAAAAAATTAAATTTGAAAGAGAGTACAAATAATACATTAGTAAGAATCATGTGTGATGTAAGTTATACATTACCAATGCCATGAATGGGAATTGAATGACCATTAATTACACAAATAGTAGTGTGGAGAGAATAATGAATAGGTTGTTGATGAAAGGAAGAAAGAGTGAAAAAAACATAATTTGTTGCTCTAGTATCAATAAGCCATTTATTAGGCATACAGAGGGAAGAATAAAGAGATAGAGACTGATTAACGAGAATGACTTTAGGCTTATTTACCTCTCATAATAGTCATAGAAGTTGCTGCAATGATTCTGTTGATATAGATCTTTTGTTGTATCAATGGACTGAGTTGCAACATTAGTGGATAATGTAGAAGGTTGCCCATAAATGTTACCCTTGTGGTAATAACAATGTCCCAACGAATATTCACGAAGCTTATAGCACTTATCTTGAGTGTGGCTAAGGATGCCTCCATGTGTACATCGGGGACGATTGTAGGAAGGTGTTAATTTTGCCAAAAAAAAAACATGAGAAGTGTTATCCTTTAAAGTCATTGTTATGGCAGGAACTCATGAGTTGAAATTTTATATTGGAGTTTCAAAATTAGTAAAATTTTTGTTCTAAGCATGTTAGAGCATAATATTATAAATATTGATTGGTTGGAATTTTTCTTATTTTAGATTTTAGTTCTCTATTACATCAGGTATCAGGTATCAAGGTAAAGGATAGGCCCTTGAGAACTCGTTCAAATGCTTATTTATATTTTAGCATTTCATTCCTTGCTTGGGCCTTTGTGGATCTTGTTTTGAAATAGATGCATTTCTATTTTAATAAATTACCTTTTATAAGTTAGTGTTTGAAATTTTTATACGTTTATAAGCCTTAATATTTTCTCATTTTATTTTAACTAGAATATGTCTAAAACTTAGGCTCATTTATCACCTCAAAGACTCAAAGACTAAAATATAATTTATGATCTTTGGTTATACTCGTGTGACAATGCTAATGTAACCTTTGGTTATGCAAGTTTTTCTCAAAATGCTGAGTGAAATTGGAATTGTTGAGAACATTCCAACGTTCATTGAAATTGCCTTGTTTGGTTCATCATCATGCACTAGTTTCTCGCCTTGCCTTTGTGGCTGGTAAGTTCAATTCGATAGTGAAACTCCCTTTTCAATGCTTTCTATGTTCTGTTTGCTTTTATTAAGGATATATTTCTCTTCTTTTTGTGAAATCTTCATTTTTTAAGATGTTAGGGGTTTTCTCATGGCTTTGAAAGTTTGTAGATCGTGAACAATTTTGTATCATTCATATGCTATCTCCCATTTTCTTCTATTCTGTTTTTCAGAAATATAGGATTCTTTTCTCTGTTGACTTTGTGTTGTATCAGGATAAAGTCCCTTCTATAGTCATTTAAGTTTTTTTTTTTTACTCTATATTATAATCGCAATTAATGTTTTATCTCATAAATCAACAATAGTTTTAAGTGTCAACATTTAACGTGTTGAAACTCTTAATTTTAATTATTTAAATTTGGTCTGTTGGATATAAAAAAAATAAAGAGAAGGGTTATAAGTCATATTTAGATAATAAAAAATTATAAATATAGAAGAATAAAATAAATAAATAAATTAAGACTCTTTCTTAAATTAAAATGAGTTTATGTATAGTTTGTCATTATTTTCATTATCTCGGTTCATTTGTATACGTGGTTTTGCTCAATTTGGGGTACACATTGAATGTCCTTTTGGATTAAAGGTGCAGGCATTTGACATGTGCTCTGTTAGTAAGTCTTACTTTGTTTTATCCTAGTAATGTTGAAACATTTTATTTTGCTAAACTTGAAATTACAAAATGATGTCCTCACGGTGATATTAACTAGAAAAGTGGATCTCATACCTCCAAATATTAAGGATTTATGGATAATAACTTTTATGGAAATTGTAAATGAAAGATCTCAAATAATTGAATAACAAATGAAGTAACTAAAACAAAATCAAAAGATAAGAAGAGATGTTTAAGATCATTAAAAAACTTTGATAATGTTTAAGACCTCACCAAACGTTTTTAATATAGTTGTTATCTTCATTCAAATTATGAAAAATATTTTTATAATAACAATTAATACATGTAATTAGTTATTAGAGACATGATACTAATATGATTTTTTGTGTTGTGACTTAGTACCATACTTTTATGATTTTTTATACTTCATAACGATATTTATATGATTTTTTTAGATGACTTGGTATTACTTAGATAGATTTGTATTATGATTTAATAACTCTACTATGAAATGTTACAACTCGCGATTATATGAAAATAAAATATTTTGTTACAGATTAATTTTATGCTTAAATAAGTATTGTTTTTAAATTATCTGTGTTAGAAATTAATGAATATATAAGTATTGATAATTTCATAAAAAAATAATAAAAAAAGTACATTATCGATGGTTAAATCCTTTGTATATGGATTTTTTATAGTGAAAAAAACTCATTATATTAGAAAAAAAATAATTGTCTGTATTTTAATGGATTTAGTCAATTATAAAAAAAAAATCATTATCATAAAGATAACTTAATGTAGTTACTTACACATTCTTTTTCATATTTATTTTGACCCATCAAATATCGGATGATTTTTATTTGATATTTTTTCTCAATTTATTTTCGATTTTTTACATAATTGATAATATGTTTTTTTATAAATAAATAAATAAAAAAGGAGTGTACTATAGTACTCACTCGAGTTATAGTAGACTTAATTAATTGTATTATCGAAGATTTTTTTGAGGTCATCAATAAAAATTATTGACGAGATTCTTATAGAGATAATAAATAATCTATAAGTGATTGATTTATAGTGGATTTTTTATATTATAATGAATTTTTAGCTCTTTATAATAGCAAAATTTTTTGTTGTGCCAATTATCAAAAGACGGTCCAAGGGTGGGTAAGCTTGTGGCCAAACTCAAAGTGTAAACCATCTTCCACATGAATGTAACAATAAAATTCACGATTAATAGCATAAAATTAGCTTATTAAATAACATTTTTTGCATAACCAAATCTAAATGGATTGGATGCTTATCTTGTGGATATCAAGTTTTATGTTTCAGCTATCTCTAAATCCCTTGATTTTCCTTCTATGGAAAGCAAAAGAAAA
This sequence comes from Pachyrhizus erosus, assembly GCA_026544285.1. Classification (NCBI taxonomy): domain Eukaryota; kingdom Viridiplantae; phylum Streptophyta; class Magnoliopsida; order Fabales; family Fabaceae; genus Pachyrhizus; species Pachyrhizus erosus. The sequence continues at coordinate 799 of JAMLFT010002994.1, read as the reverse complement.
CTCGCTTTTCTTTCTTTTCTCAGCTTGCAGACGATGAGTCATGATCCAAAACACGATTTCCTTTATGAGATTCTAGCTACTAATGTTGTTAGAGTAGTAGCTATCCCACTAAAAAAATTAACTATGTAGTTAAACTAGTTTTTTTTTTTTTTTAGTAAAAACCAGTTGTTAAAATATAGTAATTTTATATAATTATTCACTTCCCAAACTGCCAGCAAAGTCATCCATAGTACAGCAACAAAAATTGTTATCTCCGTTAGTAGACTAATCTGAATATTAATTAATTAATACACTTCCAATTGACATTTTTCTAATTTTTTTAACGCAAGTTCATTTTTCTAAATAAACATTTTCTCTACTAACTACTTGTAAAAACATTAAAAATGTATTAATTAAAAAAATAAATTACTCTGACACTTCTTGAAAATTCTTAAAATTACACATAATTCTCTGTTTTTTATTGTTTATTACAATTTTTCTTCTAATTATAGGGTATAATGTAATATTTTTTAAATAATTAAAAATAATAATATAATATTTTTAAATAATTAAAAATATTAGTGTAAGGAAAAATAAAAAAGAAATATAAAAAAATTGACAAAACTTCATAAAATATCAGTATAATTTATTCATAAAATAATTAGCTTCAAAATTAACATGCATTAAATATATACAATTTTCATTTACGTCTGTAATTTTCAAATAATAGGTACGTATTTATAGAAATTGTATACAATTTCTTAATATATATATATATATATATATATATATATATAAATAAATTAGAGATAACATGTAG
>JAMLFT010002993.1:0-23332 GCA_026544285.1 Pachyrhizus erosus | reverse complement strand
TTTTATTTTATTTTATTTTATTTAAAATTTTCTTTGGACTTCTATATATATTTTAAAAAAATAAAAAATAATGGAGTTATAATGTTAATAATGTTAAAATAAAATAATGATTTATGAATGTAGTTGTAGGAGTAAAAATAGATAAAAAGTATATATATATATACTAAAATTTTATATCCTTTTCATATATAGTAATCGAAAAATTTATATACATATACACACAAAAATTTTATAAAATCTTTATATATAGTTATAGATTTTATTTATCTGTGGTTGGGAATTATAAATTTTAAAATAAGAAAACAACAATGTAATTTATTATAACTTATAAATACAAGCAACATAAGGAATCTAGTTTGAATATTAAGATTTGAAAATTAATTTCGTATCTATTATATTTCAAAAGCAGAATTTTACTATTATGAATCTGAATAATGAAACACTGATGCTTTACCGATTGATATTTTCTGTAAAAAAAAAATTGATATTTATTTGATAATTGATCCGAATTTTCTTGGATACATCTCAAATATTCCAATTTATGTTTTAATGTATATTTTGAAAAATTATATATGTTAGTGATATATAATGAATAGTTAAATGATGATGTTTAATTGAGTCCATAACAATCAAAGCTTAGTTACAAAATATTAGCGCTTTTAAAAACTAGCGAAATTCTTGTTAATAAAAAAAAAAAAAAACAAAGATAGTATTTAACAAATTCTTGTTAGTATATATTCTTAACAGGTATACGATGGCATTAGTTATGATTTGCACACAAAATTAATTAGCGTAAAGGGAAAGTTTGGTGAGTGGATATGATTTATTTCCAGCGAGATAACACAGCAACGTGGATTGGATAACCTGAATTAAAGTCCTGGATCAACAATTTGATTAACATTTGGTTATAACTAAGATCAAGAAAAGAAAGAAACACCATTGCCACGCGTCGCGATATAAGAAATAGGGAGCAGTGTGGATGGAGGCACTGGATTCCCTCCAATAAATTAAGCTTCGCTTTCTGCAACTACATTACTAAAATAAGATTTAACATAAAAGGCTGGATCCGATTCATGTCACACCATTCCGGTCCCGGAGAAACTTTTTCGCGGCGTTGCTGGTGGCGGAGACTCTGCGCCGGAATATACCTTCCCACGTCTTCTCCATCTCCCTAACCTTCTTCACTTTAGCGTTTAAAACCACGTCATCTCTTGCTTTCTCCGATTCGGTTCTTCTCGTCGTTTTATGGATCCGGCTTCTACAACTTTCCTTTCTCATTGCTTCTCCTTTCTCTCGCCGAAGCTGTAAATTCTTAGCTGATTTCGTGCGATTCTTCTTTTCCTTATTCGCTACAATTTTTCAGGTGTTGATTCTTTCTTCTTCTTTTTTTTTCCCCCTAATTTATTTAGAAAAGAAAAATTATGCTTCAGCATTCTGCATTCTGGTTTATTATAAGAATTAATAGATCGCTGAGGACACGTTGCAATAAAGTCTTCGCTTTGATTTTTTATTATAAAAACTGTAGTATTTTTTGGGGAAGGAGTGGAAAAATTAGGTTATTGCTTAGTTTTATTAATTTTTACATTAACCTTGTCAAAAATTAGGGTAACCCTTATAATTAATGAGTTATGATTTATGAATGTGTTTCGAGCTGGAATTGGATTAGCTATGGTTTCACTGTGTTATGCAGTGTTAAGAGCAATTGTTGGTATCTGAAAACTTGAATGAGATGACATGTGATAAATAGGCATATTTTGTCACCCTGCTGAGTGGAGAATTATTTGGACTGTGTTTAGGCGATTGCAGATTTTATGGTGGAAGGAAGATTGGTATGCTGTGGGAAAATGTCGTTGAAAAGCATAGTAAGGGAACTAAAGGAGGTGAGGGATGGGATTGGTAGCATGTCAAGGCGAGGTGTGGATAACAGACGTTGGAACAGTCGAACAAAATCACATGTTGCTCCTGATGTCACTCTAACTTCGCTTGAACCTATTCAGCAAGGGCAGTGGGCGAATTTACCCCCTGAATTGCTTCTGGACATAATACGGAGGGTGGAAGAGAGTGAGACTACCTGGCCTGCACGTGCAGTAGTTGTTTATTGTGGTTCGGTTTGTAAATCGTGGAGGGCTGTTACGAAAGAGATTGTCCAGACTCCTGAACAATGTGGAAGGCTCACATTTCCTATTTCGTTGAAGCAGGTGACAAAGTCTTCACCCTTTGTGTGGCCCAATCTTTGTTCTTTGTTTCTATTTGGGTTTTCTGTTTCTTATGTTATGTTTCTCTGGTCTTTATGAGTAGCCTGGTCCTCGTGATTCTCCAATACAGTGCTTTATCAGGAGGAACAGAGAAACTTCTACATATCTGTTGTACATTGGTCTGGTTCCATGTAAGTTTGTTTCCTTGCCTATGCATGCCATTTCTTTTTCGTAGAAAAAGGGTTGTCGTATTTCTCATTTTAAATTACCCTTCAAAAATTGGAATGAACAACTTTGAATGTTGAACTGCAAGCTTCTTACTCTAAATATGTTGGATTCTATATGTATTATTAAACTCATTTATTTATATTCAATGGTCATCATCATCATCTTTGGAACTCGGTTCTCAAATGGATTACTTGGTATTCACACACCCACATATTGGGAAGCAGAATGCATAAAAGCTATTAGAATGAGAGGAAAATTGGATGATTTGCATTTACTATAAGCCAACTTTTGTTCTTGAAATGATATTTGAGAAGTTGTATTATTTGGATGTTAATTTTGCAGCGGAGAATGAGACTGATAAGTTGTTATTAGCTGCCAAAAAGGTGAGAAGGGCAACAGGCACAGACTTCGTCATATCTTTGGTTACTGATGATTTTTCTCGCTCCAGCAACACATATGTTGGAAAACTCAGGTATGTTTTGGTAAACTTGCGTTCTTTTTTATTATTCATCTTGCTTCTTACCTTATCTGCAACTCGATGATAAACTTTGGCAGGTCTAATTTTTTGGGTACCAAGTTTACTATTTATGACAGCCAACCCCCACACGGAACTGCAATTCAACCAGATAGTCGGTCTAGTAGGAGATTTCATTCTAAGCAGGTATCTCCTAGAGTTCCAGTATGTAACTATATTGTTAGCACAATTGCCTATGAGTTGAATGTTCTCCGTGCAAGAGGGCCAAGAAGAATGCACTGCACCATGAACTCCATACCTGTCTCAGCTGTTCAGGAAGGGGGTAATGCTCCAACTCCTACATCTTTCCCTCAAATCATTGACGAGCCTTTTTCTCCCTCACCAGCACTGAAAGGAAAAGGTCCAATTAGGGATTTAAACAATGCAAGCCTCCCAGAGTTACCAGTACAGAGCCAAGGCTCAGTTGAGCCTCTGGTACTTAAAAATAAGGCTCCTAGATGGCATGAGCAACTGCAATGCTGGTGCCTAAACTTTAAGGGTCGTGTTACAGTGGCTTCTGTTAAAAACTTTCAACTTGTGGCTGCTGTTGATCCATCTCATAATGTTTCTGCTGCAGAGCAAGAAAAGGTAATCTTGCAATTTGGAAAGATTGGAAAAGACATATTTACCATGGATTACCGTTATCCGCTCTCTGCCTTCCAAGCCTTTGCCATATGCTTGAGCAGCTTTGATACAAAACCAGCCTGTGAATGAGACCGATGGCACTGGATCATCTGCTGGAGCAGCTTTTATACCAAACCAGCCTGTGAATGAGACCAATGACACTGGATCGTCTGTTGGTTTGTGTCGTATATATAATGTGCTAGGCACAGTTCATCAGGCATGGTGGACATGCAACTGAGATCTTAGCTATGCAGTCTAGTATTTTCCCTTTGTGTTGTTAGTTGTTGATTCTGGAATTAAACTTTATGCTGTTTCATAGCCCTGCAACTAAAAGCAAGTTTAGTGAATATTCAATTTTATAATATAAAGTCGCGTGGTATTTCTCACAAATAAATCTGTTTTTTTTTCAATAGTGAATTTTTAGTTGTATGTATTATTTTTCTAGACAATTGTTAACCAATGTCATGATGACACTGTAAAAGAAAATAAAAGTAAAAATATTTTTTTATTAAGATATGTAAAAATGTACTCTTTTATAGTTGTGTTTCTATACGATTCTTAATAAAAGTTTTCTCCTTTTAATTTCATAATCAGTATCTGTAGAATGATATAGCGAGACCTATTTTTTTTGTGTCATTTTCCTTTGATGATCATTAGTTCTTATATACCAGAGCTAAATATCATTTTCAGTAGATATAGCTAATCAATTGAATTTGGAATTGGGTTTTGGTTGGTTTATGTATTGTGTTTCTAGTTTGCTACAAATAAATCTTAGGACACCATCTTAATGAGTTTAACAATACTTGGTTACTCATCGAAATTAAACCTTCCCTTTACCCCCAACCAAAATACAAGATTTCTTTCCCTAGATTCTTAGCCTTAAATTTAGTGCAAACGTTTATAAATTCATCTATGGCAAAGGCTATTATGGTAGGGAGGATCAAGTCTTCCATAATGGAAAGATATTTCTTATTGTTAAAGTATCTCCAATGTTCTTTATTTGAGTTTCTTAAAATTTAGGAATGATAATCAACTTGGTTCATGCTAAGAACAAATGACATGTTATTTAATATCTAAGCAAAAAGAGGAAGGAAGTCAATTATTGTGCTTCTCAAAAATAAAATTAGTGTCTAGAACTCAAAATTATAAAAAATAAAAATAAAAATAAATTTTAAACAACAAAATCAAAGTCAAATTAATTTTTTTTTCCAAGTTTAGAATTAGAAAACAAAAAGAAAAACCTTTATTGTATAATGATGAACATGGTGAGATTTAGATTGTGGAGGCTTAAACACCTTGGAAAGAAGATGGAGAGACTCAAATGCCAAGGCTCGAATCTATTTTATATCAAATAGAGATCAAGTAGACTTAAACCTAATCTACATCAAAAAGATATCAAGTAGACTTAAACGTGAAGGCAAGGCTCAAACCCAATCTTTATTGGAAAGACTGAATCTACTTCATTAGAAAGGCAAAGATGTGGTGAGGAGTCATATTGCAGTAGAGATGTTGTGGTGAATCTTGAACATGGCAAGAGAACAAGAGAATGTCACGTGCCTAAATGAAATGGCTAGGGAGAGAGAGCAAGAAACAAAGAAAAAAGTGACCAATAGAAAAAGAAAGTGCCATTGTCATCCTTGTGAGCAAAAAAATGGTTTTTTTTTTTTTTGCATTACAGCAAAGAGAATAAAAGAGTTTTTAAAAGGAAAAAGAGCAAATGGACACTACGTTTCAAGAAGTTTTTTTAATAAATAATTTTAACATAAAATAGTAAAGACCCAATTTAAGAATTACAACCGTTTGAAGTAAAAAATGGGCAAAGTGCTTATAAGTAAACGTGACATAGAAAACCCACCAAAACTTAACTAAGCAACTCATGTAGCAACTTAACATTAAAGTAGCTATTAGATGTATTTATCTTTTAATTAATGGATTTTTTCTTCTTCTTTTTTCCTTTTTTCTTTCTGATTTACTCATGCTTCCTTCTTTTTCTTTTGCTTATAGACCTCATCATTGTCTTCTCCTCCTAATAAATCCCACCTCACCACTCATTTCCAACACCTAGAAACTTGCAACCATTTTCTTCTCCTTCAGTGTCTCATTCTTTGCATTGGCAATAAAAGCAATATTCACCTCATTTGATTTTAGGTCCTTGAGATTTTTGGCTCAAATCCTTTTGAGGCAATTGAGCTTTTTGCCTTGGCGATTTCCAATGTGGCTACACAAAAAGCATAAAGGCTAAAAGTGGGAAATAAAAGGGAGAGTTTTGAGGGTTGTGACGCACTTCATGAGGAGAGAGAAGTGCATAAAGAAAGAAGAAATGAAGAGGGTGAAGAGGATTTTTCCTATTACTCCCATCATGGATATACCATTTAGGAATGAGTACGTTCAAAAATGAGATGAAGGGTTCATATGCGAAGTTTAGTGTAGTCATTCAATTTAGAGGAAGGTGTTGTTGTAGGCAATGGGGAAAAAATGGAATAAAAGAAAGAGAAAAATTTGATCCACTAATTTAAAAATTCTTACATCTAAAAGTTGGAAATAACTTTTTTCAAATGGGGGACTTGGTCTCCTTTTCCAACGTAGTCTTCGTCATTATGCAAATATAAGATTGACTTGGTGATTAAAGGATAAAAGGGTTCAAATCTTTCCACTAACAAAAATTAACAATTTAACAGCTAATATTTGTTGATCTAAAAAAAACCTTTATCATTATTCTAGTTGAAGATATTTACATAACTATTGTTGTTCATGGGACACAAGCCAACCATAACTCTTGTACAATTTGGTTGGTTGATTATTTTGATTGATGTAAGGAAGTCATCGAATTTTTAAAACTATAAAGATTGATTATTTTATTTATTGATTTTTTAAAATATCTATTATAAAATTTTATTTAGTATTTTTTTTTACAAAATAAAAAAGGATAAAAATGTTTTTTATATAAAATTAGGAATTAAAGTGAAATATGTGTTATATTAAAACAATCAACATTTATAATATTAAGAAAACTTAAATATGTTTAGTATTTCTTAAATTTAAGTCATTTTTGTTTTTGGTCTCCAAATTTAAATTTATTTTTTTATTTTCTCAAATTTAAAAAATGTGTATTTAGTCCCTTTTAACTGTTTTTTGATTGTTTAAACGCATAATTTGTAATGATTGTTTTATTGAAAAAATGATTAAAATAATATTTTTTTTTTAAATTGAGAAACTAAAATAAATAAATTTAAATTTGGAGGACAAAAACCAAAAAAGACCTAAATTTAAAGAAAATATATATATTTAAACTTATTAAAAATTAGATGATTTATATATATTTTAAAGTTATTTTTTAATCATTTAGATTTAACAATATATATGAAGTAGCATGTGTATCTAGTGTGCAAGTAGAACAACATTTGAATTATGAAGTACTGTGTCTCAAATGTAGCAAGACCAAATCAACCAAATGCTACCATGAATTAATTTTATAAAATGTGGGTGTCTCTAACGTTTGAATATTGTGGAGGTTAAATTAATTGTTAGTTTTTAAATTATTTGATAATTTTTAATCAATTTTTTTAACTTATTTTTTCTTTACTTGGATTCTTGAATATGTATTTTATTTTTAATTGGGTTCTTTTATCTAATTGTTGTTAGAAAAATTAATTATATGAGTTTATAATAAGGTTAATATAAGGCGAAGTCGGAAGAGATTTAGAAAAGAATATTCAAGTTTAATGAACTTGAAAAGATAAAAATACTAAGAATTTACATAAGTGAAATTATTAATTAAAGTATAATATGATGACATAATCTGATTGAGAATAGGGAATTCAAAACTTATAAAAATGAAAATATTGACTTATAGATGAGAACAATGGTGAAAATACTAATTTGAAGAAATAAGAATATTGTCTTTATAATCAATTTTTTGTAACAACAAATAAACATAACAAATATAAGTTTAATCATCTAATTGAAAAGAAAAATATCGATGTTATTTTTGTAATTTTTTATTAAATTTTAAGATATCTTATATGAAATATATTAATATATTATAAATTTGATATAAAAAAAATGTTCATATGTTATAAATAAATTTCAGTTCTGTCTTTAAATAATTAATAATCCAATTAAAAATTGTTAAATAATTTAACCTATTATGAAACCCTAGGCGTGTGCTATGTGTTGGTATGTTCTTTTTGGGATCTGCTAGTATGTAAGTGCAAAGTGAATTAGGTTCCTGACTCAATGTTATCCAATCTGGAATAATATCGTTGATATTATGGTGGCGCTGTGAAAATAGAGGATCATACAGTACGGAATTAATTTTTGACATTAATTATGAGATTCCCTTTGGATTTCCTACATTTAAGAATTAAACTAAATGGTATTATCCGCTTAAAAACTATGCCGTGACCAGTTATATATATCATTACAGGCATCACGTGCAAGCAAAACTTTGAGAGAGTAACAGCAGCTTAAACTGAGAGAGACAAACAGACAGAATCAGCAAAGCACACCCATGGTTTCAACAATTACAAGAATCAACTCTAGATAATGACAGATTAACCAAAACCACTTGACTTGAAAAATTTAGGGGAAAATAATCATTCTTTAAAGTTGTCAGCAAAAGCATGACCAGATTTACCAAATTTATCAATGCTCATAAGTCAATGGGAATTAGAGAAATTACCTGCGTGATTTGGGAATAGTGGATATATGCGGCGAAGAGGCTGTTTGCAAGATTTGAACCCGCTCAAAACAAAAACCTTGCAGTTATGCCAAAACTATTCCTCAATGAAATAAATTTACTAAATAAGGAATGAAAAGAGTCTACTATTCAATATTGCCATATATTTTCAGCCAACAACTGGCTGTCTGGCACCGTTTCTAAGTTGGAGGCTACTCTCCTTTATCACCAAATCTATATGGTTGCCCAATAATCAAATATTTAATAATACTTGCAATAAAAATAAAAATAAAAAAGTGTTAAAATACTGCCAAACACCTTCTTAACGCTAATATCTATTTTACAGTAGTACTCAAAGCACTGAAGTGTTGAATATATATATACAACAAGAATAAACAAGAAATGAGTAACTGGTCTCCCTAGTATGCTGACAAGAGGGAGAAGAGAAATCAGAAAACTGTCTACTATCTTAACAATTAATAAGCCCTAAATCAGAATGTCAAAACTCAAAAAAAACATCATAATCACAAGCACAACTATACATCATACTACCTGTTGTTACACTGCAAAATTAAGTAGCAGATGCTTTGTAAATGAATCTTCAAAAGCTAAAAAATCCGCAAACAATTGCAGGAAAGGCAAAACCCACAATGGTACTTATGTGCACATGATTACTGTGGGTTGAAATGCAGAGGAATTCATTGTCATCTTTTGGTTTTTGATCCCTGTGAAGTGAACTTTGAGAAAGGTGATATTTTCTTCAGAAATGTCGATCTCTTCGATGGTTTATTTTCTTCAGGGTGACAATTAGAATCTCGAGAAGAGTTGTTGATATTTGGCTCAGGACAACCTTCATTCTTATCAATGTCAACATCTTTCAAAAGATGGATCAATTCCAACGCACTTGCCTTTCCTTTTTTATTTCCATTTTGGGAGATATAGAAAAGAGGAGTTATGATATCCTCATGCTCACGCATTACCAACTTACAATAATCCACATGTTGAGAGCATAAAGAGACTAGAACAGCCAATGCATGTTCTTGTTCCTCATTGTTGCCTGTCTCAAGTATTTCAGTAACAGAAGATATGCATCCCTTTGTTTCAGCAGCAGAATTCCTACCCTCTTCAGTATCACAAAGATTTTTCAATATATATATACAGTATCTCAAATGGGTTCTTTCTTTAAAAAACGGCAGCAATTTTGGGATGCACATGAGAGATAGCATGCGGGGACAAACTTCACCACTGAAGGACAAATTGTATATTATTCTAATAGCTTGTTGTTGGAAACCTTTGTTTTCGGAATCAAGTATCTTTAAAATAGAACTGAGAGCACTGGATGCTGCAATTTTAGCTTTACTAAACCCATATCCTGACAGTTCTTCCATTATGGCAAGAGCTTCTCCTATCACCTCTGAATTGAGAAAACTTGCCAACATAATGAAAGTATCTTCACTCAAATTAGTCTTACCATTTCTGCATGAAAATCACCTCAAAAAAGTCATATTTTTGAACATTAGAAAGACCACATTTAAACTGAATATTTGTTTTGAAGGATAGATGTCAATTAATTTAGACAAAACTCGCCAGAATAATGACAACAGAAAAATGTAAGCAGATAAACAACATACAAAGAACAAAATTGAGAAAGGGGAAAAGAAATCATGCCTGCAGTTGTCCACAAACTCCAACAGAAGCTGAGTTCCAGCTCTCAGCGCTTTAACATCTCGCAGATCATATGCATTGCTCAGAAATCTGACGAGTGGTTCAATGAAATTCTCTGCTGATACAGAAACAAAAGCTTGGCTATTGTTTTTCAAATGATCTTTTAGATCTTGAATGACCTTGCATTGAGAATCCCATTGAAGATCACAGAGTTGAGGCAAGAGCATCAAATCAATATTGTGTATCTCTGTATCAGCTTCATGTTTGTGAGAATTGTCATGGATGTTGGTCACAATCAAATTTGAGCCACGATTGGTCTTACCATGTGAGGCATCTGAACTAAAACTAATATCCAATGACCCAAGTGACATGTTACTAAGATCCACTGGCGAATTGAAATCATCGAAATAACTTCCTAAACTGTTAATGGAAGTGTTTGAAGCTTCCCATGCGTGAATATCTTGTGCTTGCCTACTTGGGTCTGGAATGAAGACTCCATTTTTTCTGCACCACTTTGATATTGTGTCCTTCATGGCCATGTTTGGAGTTAATGCCATATGGACTAGTTTCTTTCTGGTTTTGGGGCATATGTCATTACCCTCATCAAACCACTTTTTTATCCACATCCTTTCATATGTTTCTCCTGAATCAATGATAACAGGATCATACATCAACCTTGAGGATATTGGGCACTTGTATTCCTCAGGGAGGGCAACTCCACTTAACTCACTTGTGTGAGTTCTATATTGACCGTAGTTCAAGCTTGGGTCTGACTCATCATGATGGCTTCGTACAGAATCGTGACTGGAGTTCTCTGTTGCCGCTTGTTCTTTAGAACGAGAATAGGCCTTCTCAACATGTTCTCCCACCATGAGCTTTCCATGCTTTTTCAGTAGATGCTGAAGATATCTCAGTATCTTCTTCTTTTTCAGGTCAGTTGGTCCAAGTTTATCTAGCAACTTCTTAATAGATCGTCGTTCTGTTAAGATGGCCTTTGGGGATGTTATATTCAGTCGAGATGCTGCAAACTGAAGAGCTTTCACTTCAGAATCATCAACTGAATCTGTGGTTAAAGTAAGCAACTCTATCACAACCCTCCCAGCCTCTTCTTCATCAGGGTCCAGAACAAATCTCGTACACTCAAGATCATGAATTATTCTAGAAACCTGCGAGTGATATTTCAGTGTCAAGTGTCAACAAATCACCATTTAATCTGACAGCTAGATGCTGCAGTTAAAAGAATCGTAATAATTCAATAGCATCAGGAAGGAGATTTAATAGAGAATATAACTTGGCTAACCTCTACAGCCAACATAACAGGAACCATATCCTGAATTTGGATTAAGCTTTTCTCTAATGACCTTGTTGCCTTTAGGCACCTTGAGAGTACTGTATCCCCTGTCATAGCCTGAAAGTAATATTGAAACCAACGAAACTATCATCAGTATCATGCAACCTGCAAGTATAATCCACTGATAAGTGATTAGGTCACACATACTTCTAGTCGCTCATACTTTTCTTTTAGTCATAGACTCATAGCTTATAAACTTGGGAACACACTTTTATTTATTAGTTAAAATTAATTAAAAACTGTAAAGTCATGCATAAGACTCATAAAATAAAAAGTAAAAACCGAATAATTTTATTATTTTTAATAAATTTCAACTGAAAATAAATAATGTATTAAAAAAATATATTAGAAAGTGTTTTACTAACATTTCTCTTCCTTGAGTAGTTTTTGATATTAATGCAGAGTACAGAAAGGCGAAAACTAAATAATTTATTTCTTTTTTAAGAAAAGGAGTATTCACCAGGTAAAGTTTGCTGCATTCAGAGCAATGTTGCAGAAGTAGTTTGGCTATGTCAATTGCATTGTTCAGCAAACACAGAGACTCTATTCCTGATGAGAATCCTGGCCGTGCCGCCTCTATGTCTGGAACTATTCTTGAGATTCTATCCACTATTTTTGTGAGTTCTATGCAGATTTTACTATGCACCTGTTAACATGAATTCCAAATAATAGGTTTGTTAGTTCTAATATCCAAGTGTATTTGAAGAAGGCAACTTCGTATCCTAAAGAAAACAACAAGTTGTTAGTCAGTTTCGAAAACATCTTCAGTAAACATAATAGTGCAATTCAATTATATTTATGTACCTTAAAGGAGCGGGGATTTTGTAACTCCTCCCCTTCACCAATATCAGTTCTCATTAGGAAAGCCTCCCAGAGCTACACATTAGACAAGAAAAAAATAATAATAATTAAGCTAGTCAATACAAAATAATCCATACTAATTAAAAGAATAAATAACAGTGAAATATTAAGCTTATGATAATTCATGCTTCCAGTAAGTATGATAACTTGGGAACAAACGGCTGGCCAAACTGCTGACTGCAAAGCTTATACCTAACACTAAAAAACATAGCACAAAAGATAAAAGGTACAACAAGAAATAAAACTCAGAAATGAAAGTAAGCTGTCATTAGCCCTTAATGGTCCAGAATCTCCTAATTGGAGTTTGAATACCAATATATCTCCCCAAATCATGTGGCAAATCCACCAGGTTCAGAATTGTTTAATATAAACTTTTGTAGCAAAACAGATTTGTATACCCTTAATAGAAATAAAAGAACAAAATCCTTTAGAAAAGGATGAAATTATGTTGAACAGTAATATGATTTTAACTGTGTGTATTTTTTCAGTAGTGAAAATTTTCAAAAGGATATAGATGCCTACAAAGAAAAGACACTTAACCTCTTACTAAAATATCATTAACGAAGAGCTCCGCACCCTTCATAAAGTGTCATTAATCATTTACTATTTATAGAATAAGAGAAATGTTAGCGTCTTTAGGATAGTTATTAAAAAAAAAATTAAAAATAATTTATTAAAATAAATAAAATTATGTTTTTTTAAAATTTTAAATTGTGTTTTTTATGATTTTTTTAACTTATTAATCAGTTCCTTAGAGCGTAAGACTCATAATAATAAAAGAAAACATATCTATTTATAGTATGTCATATATCATTTCAAAAGCAGTGTCATGAGTAAATCCAATTCGCTTTGTAAGTGGTGAAAAAAAATATTTTTTGAAATTTTAAGATCTAGAATGAAATTAATGATTTTTTTTAAAAAAAAATTAAAACAACATAAACTATATTTTTAAGAATAAAAAATATTTAAATTTAAAGTAAAATTGCACTCTCTCTTTCTTTCCACCAAATGTTTATCACTTAAGAATTCATTTGTTTTAAAGTTGAGTAAAATTGATTTTTATAAAATTAATTTTGAATCATTGAAAATAATTGTGATGTTTGACTAAATCAATTTCACCCATATATATTATACATTGGAATACATGCATAATGTGGAAAATTAACTATTGGCATAAAATAAATGTATCCTAAAATCGAAATGTTGGAAGTAGTGGACTTTCAAATAACATATTCAAAATATATCATTGAATAGACATGCATCATATCTTAATTACTCAATTTGCTTACCATACACGAGAAAAAATATTATATCCCGTAGGTTTCCCCTTCAATGAAATATCTTTTTCTTTTTCTTTTTTTTTATAGATGCAGGAAACCCTACCATGAGAGTGAAATCTTCCCTTTTGACACATTATTTCTTCCTATTGTTTGGGACAACTTGTCGTTACGCAACGTTATTCCTTAATTTTTCTTATGTAATTTGAATTCTAAAAGTTCCAAAACACAACTGGAAAGTTACAATAAAATTAAATGAGAAAAAGAGCTTTAAATGAACACAAAAATTATCTTGATTCTCATTTCACAGTAAATATCAAAATACTAATGAACTTGAGTTTAGGAAGAACCCAGTTTATCACATATTAAGTACATGACAGCGAATTGATCTTCTCATATTAACTACATGATGCGAAGATTTTATATTTATGTTTTCTTATAGACATTAAACGAGTCATGTCAAAATCTATAAAAATTTATTTAAAAAAATAAATATAAATTTGTGAGGATAAAGTATGCTTTAGATTCTTGAATTTTTTTTTTTGTAAAATTAATTTTAGTTGCTAATTTTAAAAATAATAATTTTGGTTCTTCTAATTTTTTTTATAATTGATGAATTTTGCTTCTTATCTAAAATGTTGATATTTTAAGTTTTATAAAAAGAAGACGAGATTCCTCCAAGTATCTAAAATAAAAAAATTAAAATATTTTTTAAAATGTAATGATTAAAATTAATTTTAATGAAAAATTGAAAGACTTAAAATATATTTTATAATTTAATGTAAAAATATAATCCTAAACTATATGGTTTCACCTCTTATCACACAAGAAACTATCACATGGTCTGAGATCGTTATGTGATTATAGTCCTGATTAATGATACATAACCGAGTTTTTCAATTTAAAATATAAATAAATAAATAAAGATTAAACGATACAATCATAAAGGGAATCATGCAATAATTTATCAGAAAAACCTATGCGATTGGTAAGATACGGAACACAGTTTGAGGCAAAGGATGAAAGAGAAGGTTTAAACTAAAGTAACTGGAACAACGCCGTAGCAAGATACATATGAATAAATTAACTAGAATTAGGATAATAATTAAGAAGCTAACTTACAGTGAAAGAACTCCAGCAGAACCAAGTATTTTTATTCTCCCTTCAACCGCACCAATCAGATATTTATACCGGTTGAAGCAGTAGAGAGTGATAATGGATACCCACCCAGTTCTTAAAGCAGCAAAAAATCACGACGAATTTAACATTAAGCAGCGTGTTTCAGCGCCATGGATAAGCAAGCGTTTAATGGAATCTCAATCTCTATGGAGGTGAAAAACTAGCATGTGTTGAATCTCATAATCTCTCTTCTGCAGGGTTGACCGTCTCTACCACACAAATAAGAGAGGCTAAAGGGACAGATGAACTCAATTGAGTAAACAACAAAATCTAAGACTAGACGAGAAAGATTAATAAAAAAAAGAAACAAAGAATAAAAAAAGGGGAAGATGATCTTCAGTGAAAGCAAAGCAAGCGTGGTTAGGAAAAAGATAATGAATTATACTGTAATAGTTATACAAACAAACAACAAATAAAGTCTTGGCATCAGGAATAGTATGTGATTGAGGTGCGGGTAACGAGGAAGGAAAGAGAAAGAGAGAGACTCGTCAACGTGATCTTTGTTTCCGCGGAGCAATAACAATAGACATTTGAGTTTTGGATTTTCCTTTTCCATGACCAAGTCGACCAAACGGGAAAGCAAAAAAACTTAACCATATCTGTGCCTATCGTACCAGCCAACAGTGGGAAAGGAATTTTGGATTTCACTTTAATGAAAACCAGGTATTATATTATAATTAATTGTTTTACAAAATTAGTAGATAACATAATTTTTTTATTTATAAAAATAAAAATATCTATCACCAATTTATAACAATTTATACACTATATTAAATCAATTGAATTAGACTTTTTTTTATAGTAACACATAATATATATGGCTTTTTTTTATAAAAGAAATAAAGTAATTTTAGTTATTAATGTAAATATTAAATTATTTTTCTTCTTTAAACAAAAAATAAAATAAGGAATTTTATTTATTAATAATTTATTATATATATATATTTATATATAATATTAATTATTAATTAGGTGACTAGTAAAGTTCATGAATTAACTGACATAAAATTATTTTAATATAATTAATTGTTTTGACTTCAAATCTTAAATGTATGACTATATTAAATATTTTAAAAAATTATTATTTATAATACTTCTATAAAACTTGAACACAATTACTTCTTACCAAAGATATACATGATTTATATATATATATATATATAATATTTACCGAAATTACTTATTTTATTTTATTCATTTTAGTAAATATTGGATCTTAAATTATATAATTACCAATAGTGTAAATAATATATGTCTGATTTCTTTTGATTAAATAATTGAGTAATGTTTTCGGTTAAAATCAAATAATTTCTCATAAAAAATATACATTATGTTATAAAAAATAGGTGAGCATAGTATCTAGACTTCTGATATATTTTTTTAATAAATTTTCTATTGTTATTGATTTTTCACTATATTGTTATTGAAATTTATTAAATACTATAAAACATTGTAAATCTTGCTTTTTATTTAATAAGTATTGCTCACAATATAATTTTACTGGAAATTTTAAAAAAATTATGTCAGCCAATAAGAAAATTATGATAAAAATAATTTTTAAAATAATTATTATAAAAATAAATAAATTTATTATTTACCATATTTTCTTTAATTTTATATATAAGATAACACATTCGCATCTTTTAAAAAAAATCAATTAATTTAATTATTGACATTAAATTTTGTCAATAATTTATACTATTCTTCAAAAATTATCTTAATATTTTTTACATTAAATTTTTTTCTTTTTCACTTAATTTTTTTCCTCTTCTTCAATCAAATAAAGAAAAAAAAATTATCTCATTCATTTTTAATATTTATTATTTTTTTCCTAAAATTTTATTAATTAATTAGAATTATTTAAAGAATAATAATTAATACAAAAAATAATTTAAAAAATCTTACAAAAATAGATAAATAATATAAAAAATATCTTATAAATATGTATATATATAACCATTCACGATTAAATGGTAATATAAAAAATATTTACACAATTAATGTATATATTAAATATTCAAAATAAATTATATTATTATTATTATTTTAATATTTTAATTAATACTACAAATAAAAAAAATTATATTATCAACTAATTAAATTTTATAATAAATATAATTTTAAATATTTATTGTAAAAATAAAAATGTAATTATAACTGATAACCAAATAGTAGCATATAAGTATAAAAACTCCTTACAAACTCATTGACTATTTACTATAATAAATGTAAGGCTACATGATTTATTGTTGAATACTCCTACATCTTTGATCTTCCATTTTATTCTTCCATATCAAATACTATTTTTTATTTATAAGATTTAATTATTTAATTTATTAAAGTTAAAAATGTTAATTAAATTAATAATAATAAATTTATCTTAAACACATATATATTTAAAAATATTATTATCATTAATAAATTTTTTAATTTTAATATATATTAATATAAATTACTTTATTAATTATAAATATTTTAATTTGAAATTAATTAATATATAAAATAATATCTTATATAAAAAATAAATAATTTAAAAAATTAGATGTTAAAAATAACCACAGATATAGCATAAAAAATAATGACATGCTGCAATCGTCATTGTTACTGAGTGACATGGCTGTGAGGGCTGTGATGAATTTTGGCCATCCATCAAGAGTCATATAGCAGCTATCAAGGTGGCTGTGACTGACTAGTTGGGTCTGTCGTTGACTGGAACAAAAAGTTGCCGTTCAACCCGCAGACTCCGTAATTGAATGCTGCAACAGCCATTACATTGCATACAAGTCAGTAAAATTATTTCTAGTCAAAAGCCCGATTCTTTAGTTCTAGAAAATTCGTGTGTGGTCGTAGTTACCAAGTTGGTCGGAAACCATTTTCACGTATTTTTCTTTTCAGCCATTTACTTAGACCTATTCGTTTACAAAATTAATTAATGAAAATACATCTTTATTCATTTTTTTAACATATGGATATATTTATTTAAGAAAGGTATATTAAATATGAAGATGTCAAAACATGAGGGCAAAGGATTATCTCGCCCTGCAATTCATATTATTGCCAAATATTTCCTCGGCTTCCACATATTTTTAGACTTTTTCAGCTCCAACCATTGTTCATCTCCATAAATTTCTTAGTTATATTGGCAAATATCTTATCCATTACATTTGTATTTTAAACTAGCATTTTAGGCTGTGTAGTGCATGAAATAAATATTTTTCTATATAACTATAATTTATAATAAATAGATATTTTTAAATATATAAATTAATATTTTTAACTGATTATTAGCCACCATGTCGACAACAGACCAAACTTTAGGAGAAAAACCGATCAAACTAGAACCACCATATTGACACCTTAAATTAGATGACACACATTACTAATTAGGATGAATGAAGTGCTGACTAAGTGAGGTTTGGAGTATTATTTTTCAATATTTGCACGAAAAATTGTGCCAATTAATACATCTTAGGGAGTAGGGGCATGCACAAAATACAAATTCCATCGGCATGATAAATTAACAATTCAATCAGCCATAAAAGGCATGATCATACATCCATGCTAAGTAATTAAAATTTTGTTTTTGGCGCTTATGAAAAATTATTTAAGTTTTATTCATTGGTATATTAATTTACTGACTATATTGAGGTGAGAGAAAGAAATAAAAAAAAATATAGGATTATAGTATAATAAAAAAAATTATAATATAACTCGTGAGATTTTTAACACTTGAAAAACAGACGGACAACAGTTTTCAACATCACAAATACCTGTCAATGGCTTTAATTTACCTACATCTTTTAATATTTACTATCAAACGAATCAATGTTAGGTCAAGGGAAACATGGTAATTAGTAAAAAAAAAAATTGTGACAGTGCAAAAACTATAGTTGTAGTGTCGTCGAGTCACTTGAAACGTTGTTCGATATGCTAATTTATATTATACTTTTTTGCATAAAATGATTTTGAATTCTTATTGATTAATTTATAAATTTTCTTACAAATTTTATTTTAATGTTTGAAGTGGTTGAAAAGTACACAAAATTTCACAGTTTTAAATTAATTACGTTCGAGTTTTGCTTTTTGTGGAGGATTATTTGTGCTAAATCATTGTGAATGATTAGTTGAAAACTTCTTTTAACTATTTAGAACACAAAATATCAAATAAAAATTTAAGTACCATGTAAAAGATATTGAAATGTTAGTGTATATTCGAGAAAGATTAATTTTTCTCATATATAATTCCTTTTAAAAAAAAACTCATAGTATTGATAAAAAAAAAAAGTGTTTCTAGTTTTTCATACAAATTAAACCAAACTTAATAGCATAAAACTTTATAAAGTATTAATTGTTTTTCTTTATTTAATTAAAAGGAATATATTAAGCTGGTTTATTAAGAGGGGTTAAACATATTTTTGTATTTTTTTACTGCAAACACATTTTTATATTAAGCAAAATTTAAAGGGAAATATCCAGTTCGAGATAATATTGGTAGTGTCTTTCTTCTCTTCTTGTTTTGTTTTGTTTTGTATATTTCCCATGCGAACCCACTTGTTAACTATAATAATAATTGGATTAGAACCAAAGAAAATGAGAGGAAAGAGTGCACATTACTTGCGTCGATTTCATTGTATTTGTTTAAGCTGCCCTATTTTGTTGGTATTATTCACTCTCCATTAGTTTGTTGGTTTGTGACACCACATCGAAGACCATTCAAAATGAATATGTATTTTGCAGTGACACGTGGGGCCCACCTAGCCCTCACGTTATTTAATTATGTGCTATATTTAATTTTTTTTAGTAGCAGATATTTAATTCGTCGGATCTTTTGTCACAATTCAGTTATATTTGTTATGTAAAAAAATTGATTTAAAAAATAATGAAAAATCATTGATAGAATGAAACGTCGCCTATCATTTCAAATACGTGCATGTTAAAAGCATCACATCATCTAATTCGTGTTATTTTTTTAATATCGAGATGTCTAATTTTTCTTTGTGTGTATATAAATATTATTTATAAATGTTAAGAATTTCTTTTGCATACACATGATCTGTTGTGTCGTTTAATCATTAAATATAGTATTTATAACTATAAGCCGAATTAATTTAAGGTAAACCATAAAATTAAATTGGAAAGTTAAAAATAAAATAAAATAGAAAATATATTTTTATTAAATTGAATTTAAAATTAAAATTTAAAAATTAAAACAATTTTTCATATATATATCACAAGTATAATACACACAAAAAATATTTTTATCCAAGTATAATAAATCATTGACGGAGAAATTTTGCTTATGAATATGTAATAGTTTTGTAGTTATAATTTGAATTTAATTATTTGAGATATCGATTAAATATAAGTAATGTTGGATATTGAACTCCTTTCTTATATGAACAAAGATCTAAAATTAAGAAGTTCATTCAATTTCTCACTTATTTAAGTGAAGAGAAATATGAGAAAATATGATAAAGATAATTAGATCTCAAACAAAATAGAACATAAGCATTTTCAGAAAGAAGATGAGAGAAAGTAATTTTTCCTCATTCAAAGATCAGTCATCATGAAATTACAACTGCAAATTCGTCCATCATTGGATCGAGCTAAAATTTTGACAATAGATTTGTAACATCTGTTTCTTCATTTTGAACGATTGGATCGTGAAAATAATGTCTAAGTTGTGATATATTTAGTTCACATCTTTTAGATTTTTTATATTTTCTATTTGTAATATGTATGACTTTATTGTTTGTCTGGTTATCAACACTATTTTGTGTAGTTCATTTCTACTCTTTTGTATCCTTTTTTTTTATCACAGTAGAGTTATTTCTTTAATTTAGATAACTCGTGATTTTTACTCTTATTTTGAGATAAGTTTTTTCACATTAAAAGTTTTTATGTCTCTTACATGATTTGTTATTGTTACTTATTTATTATTACTCCTCATGAATTCTTGCAAGTTGAATGGATCTATTTTTGCTACATTTACTCTATAATTAGGTTATTTATTGTTATTGTGTTGTTGTCCTTTCATCATAGTAGTATGAGAGCTTTTTGTTGGTATCTGGTTATTTGACATGCTTGAAGATGGAGACAAATACAAAATTGGTTATTTAGAATAACACTAATTATTACTCATAAAGCACAAGATGAAAGACGTGTTATTTGTGAAAAAATATGCATCTTCCTATCTTTACTACTTAAAAATTAAATTCTATGTATGATGAAGACTACGATTTTGAACATCAACAAGTGTGGTTTTATTCGACAATTTATAGAAGACAATGTTTATAATCACATTATTAATGACACACATGCTAGAACATTGTGAGAGAAGGTTGGGTCATTGTATGCATCTAAATTAGGAAATAGTAAATTGCATTTGTTGAACTATTTAATGAATTTTAGGTACAAGGAGAGTTCTTCCATTTCAAATTACTTAAATGAATTTTAAAGACTTTTAGATCAACTATCAGGAATGAGTATCAAATATGATGATGAAGTTTTGGGATTATGACTACTAAACACCTCACCCGAGTCTTGGAAGACATTTCAAGTTACTATTACTAACTTAATCCCTAATGATGTTGTTTCTTTATAGACAGCAAAGAATGATATTCTTAATGAAGAAATGAGAAGAAAGACACAAAACTTTTTGTCTCAGTCTAAGGTGTTTGTCACTAAAAATAAAGGGATAAGTAAAAAAAAAAAAGTCAAAGGATGGCAAAGAGAAAAACAAGAGTAAGTCTTGGTCCAAATATAAGAATGGAGAGTGTTATTATTGTCATAAAACAAAACACATATAGAAGAATTGCTTTCTGCAAAAACAAAAGTAAATAAAAGCAATAAGAGCAAGTAGAAAGATAAGGCTCATAATGATAATCATGTTATTACTATTACTTGTGATGATCTTATTATTCTTTGTGATATGTTAATTAATCTTGTATCATATTAAGTGAAGAAGACTACACCCTAAAAATATAGAAATCTGACTAATGTTGATCCTATGCGGTTGCTTATTCACAATCTGAATAATGTTGAAGGTAGTGTTCAATATAGTGAACATCATGATGATGCTGATGATTGACAATTTAGAGATGAATCAGATGTTCCTATTGATGACATCAAGATGGTGAACATTAATATGAACATGAGATGTTACATGATGAGAATTTTGATTATACACCCAAATTATCTCAAGTTCAACTAAGAAGGTTCGATAGGCAAAAACAACTTTCTATAAGATATTCTTCCAATAAATATGTGACATTGACTGATAAGAAAAAAACCTACATATTTTGAAGAGGTCTTAGAAAGTGAAAAAAAAATAAGAGTAATTGAATGTAACACAATATAAAATAAAATTATTGCATGATAATCACACTTGTTAAACTTATTTTTTTATATTAGTTTTAATTATTTATAATTTTCATTTTAAAATTTTATTTTTATCTCTAACTTGAATTACCTATATTCTGAAATTAATTTTTTTATATATATTTTAGTTTGACTTTTCACTTAAAGATAAACTATACTTTTGATCTACTCAAATTTCGACAAAAAAAAAATCACTTTAATCCACGAGATAGCATTTTACTTCTCTCTATATATAAATGTGTAATTCAGACACAAATATTTGCAAGATTTTTATAAAAAAAAAAAAAACCTTATCTGATACGAAATTACGTACAAAACTATGGATTCTCTTTCAGAACTGGGCCATCGTAACGGTCTTTTGGTGTGACATTCAGGAAGTATCTGACACTAAATGTGGCTTAGAGAATACAGCGTATCAATTTATGTTTGAAAGGTACGACGCAGAAGTCCGAAGAAAACGCACGCACTTGAAAAATGGGCATTGTGACTTGTGAGCATCACTGCAGAAACTATTTTATTCGGCCTTTTTTGTTATCAATTGAAGAGAAGACATGTCTAAGATTTAAAACACGGCGCTGGGCATTATATATTATATGTAAATCAGAACACGACTTAATAGCAGGTCTAATTCACGACATACGTTGAGTTTGAGTTTGTGAAAGAAAATTTGAATTTAATTTATGCACAACACATCTTTAAAAAATAACAAAGAATTTTAAGTTTTAAACATGATTAAGTCTTGAATTTAAAAATTAGTAATTTCATTTATCAAACTTGTTTAAAATATCATCAGATAACTAAAATTATTAGTTATAATAATAATTAAAATAATATAATTTAAACGTACATTTTATTAGGGATGTTCACATAGATCAAAATAATTTGAATTGAACTCAACATGATCCATTTAAATATGATAATAAAAAAGTTAGATAAGAGATCTTGATTTTTAAATTAATTAATTCATTAATCCAACCCATAAATCTGTTAATAATAATTAGATATTAAAACTATTATTATTTATATAATGATATACCCATTAACATATAATTATGTATATATTTATATTAAAATAATAATAATTATTAATAATATTAAAATATTAATTTATTAGTTACAAGTGACAACATATAACACATTAATACATATTTATTAATTTTATTGACACTCTACTGCCTACAACTATTAGATTAAAATTTGAGTTCCATTATTTTTAGTTTGACTTGTTAAAGTTATTTTTCTTTTTTTTATGGTGTAGCTACACTAATAAATATATTGAAAACATCTTATTCGATATGTCTTTTATTTCTTTCTTTTGTTAAAAATATTTGTTTTTCTTAATTTTTCATATGAATGAATTTTATATATTAATATTTATTT
>JAMLFT010002992.1:0-23332 GCA_026544285.1 Pachyrhizus erosus | reverse complement strand
TCAAAGTGTTATTACTTCTACTCTGAACAAGAGAAAATTTATTGGTCTGGATCCTGGATCCTGGATCCTGCATCCGGAATATTAAAGTTAATTTATCTTTTTAGAATGCAAAAATACTTATTGTGGCATAAATAATTTCATCTAACAAATCCTTTTCAATCAATAATAAACTTAGTCTATTTAATTGGTTTAAGACATTATTCATTTTATATAAGATTTTATTATGTTTAGTTTTGAAATCTTCTTTTTGTTAAAGCAGTAGTTACTACATGAAATTGTTAACACTATTTTATTGGATGAAATTGCTAACATTATTTTTATAAGTAATATATGTATTTAAAGAAAAAAAAACAAGTCTTTTTTGTATAATTATGTAAATTAGTATATCATTTTTATCATATAAGTTCATTTGAAAATTTTAACTCTGAAAATAAATAAAAGTTTTCCACTATTGAAATGCCTACTATTGCTATGTTTTTTCATTTTCTCATAGTTGTGCAATTAAAATTTAAAAAAGACAAATAGAATATTGAAAGACAAAGAAAATTATGCAAAAACCACTTTAAGATTATGTTAATTAGCATTTGAGAATATTTACAATGCAAATAATAAGCCTAATAGGTTTTTGAAGTTCACCACTAAAAAATGTTTAATAATAAAAAGATGTACATTTAAAAAATTAATAGTATTAAAATACAATTAAGGATATCAATAGAATAATTACTAATTAATAGAGAAAAATGAAATTTAATGGAAAAAACATCACTTTAAATATTATTTTTAACTATTGAACAGTAATTGCGGCCAGGAATGAACGCATGTATCTCCCTCTTGTCACACCCAACTTTGTATTTGTTGTGAAGTCAAAACTGCATCATAAATTGACCAGTTCAAAACTCAAATTCCAGCCCCACCGGAACAATCCTTGGATTCCAATCTGTTACTATATATTTTCTCTTTTCTTTCCATGTTTCTTCAGAAGTTTACTCATACATTGCATTGCATGAAACTAAGCCATAGGAAGCCTGTCCATGCACAAACTTTTCAACAAATGTTTATTGGTCACGAATAAAAGAAATTGAAGCATAATGAATTTCCCATCCACTATTCCTCTAGCACTTCCAACAATTTGGCTCTCCTATTTATTCATTTCTTTTGTTCTCATTAATTGCTACCAAGCTGAGGCTACAAATGGAGACAACGAAGTTATATCTATAGGTGCAATAATTGATATTAACTCTCGCATTGGGAAAGAACAGCATGTTGCCATGGAACTTGCAGCTCAAAGTTACAATAACACTTCCAAGAGCATCAAGCTGGCTCTTCATTTTCAGGAAACCACCAAAGATCCCTTCAGACCCACTTCTCTTGGTTAGTAATATCAATCATTTTTGCCAAGAGAAAAAGTTTAAAATTTTTCATGCTTTTTTGGTTTGGACAAAACTTAGATGCAGATTCTCAAGTGTTTTTTGTGCTGTTTTCCAATAAGAATTAGAGTTTCACCTTGATAATCTGCATAATAAACATCTACATTAAAGGTCGGTATATGTCTCTATAGTGAAACTCTAATTCTGATTGGAAAGCAGCACCTAAGAAACTACACCTAAGTTTTTTCCTTTTGATTTAACCTTGTTAAGTACGTGAAGTATTGAATGTGAACCTAGTTCTTGCAGCTAGAAAGATGATTAAAACGCAGAAGATGCATGTGATTATAGGGATGCACACATGGACAGAAGCAGCTTCAGTGGCTAAATTAGGACACAAAACTCAAGTTCCTATCATATCCTTTGCAGCACCTACCATTACCCCACCGTTGATGCCAATACGCTGGCCTTTCTTGGTAAGAATGGCCAACAATGGCACTGCATATGCAAAATGTGTTGCAGATATGGTACATACTTATAGTTGGCAAAGAGTAGTAGTCATCTATGAAGATGGAGATTATGAGATGATAGCACTGCTATCTGAGACCCTCCAAGATGTTGGTTCAATGATTGAGTACCGTTTAGCTCTTCCATCACTTTCTCACCTACCTAATCCTGGAGAGTTCATTCGGGAAGAGTTGAATAAGTTGATTGAAAATACACAATCCCGGGTGTTCATTGTTCTGCAATCATCATTAGAAATGATGATTCATTTATTCAGAGAAGCTACACAAATTGGACTTGTGGGTGGAGAATCAGCTTGGATAATCCCAGAAAGCATATCTAACTTGCTTGACTCTGTCAACAAGTCTGCTATTTCCTACATGAAAGGAGCCTTAGGAATCAAGAACTACTACTCTGAACATAGCAATGAGTATCGAGATTTGGAGGCTCAGTTCCGGAAATCTTTTTGGGCCAAGTATCCTGAAGAGGATAACCGCAACCCAGGATTTTATGCTCTTCAAGCATATGATAGCATTAAAATTGTTGCACTGGCAATAGATAGAATGGCCAATGGCAGAAAGACTTTGCTAACAGAAATACTGTCAAGCAATTTCCTTGGCTTAAGTGGAGAAATTCGATTCGAAGCAGCACAGCTCTTGCAGAATCCTACATTCAGGGTTGTAAATATACATGAGAAGGGTTACAGAGAATTAGACTTTTGGACTCTAGAACGTGGGTTCATCACCAACCTCACTACAGAACAAGCTTCAAATAGTGTTTCTAGGAACACAGAAAGTTTAAGTGGTGTCGTAATATGGCCAGGTAAACCAAATGGAGTTCCAAAGGGCTGGAATCTGCCTACTAAACAAAGTCCAATGAAAATTGCAGTTCCTGGAAGAACCTCCTTTTCCAAGTTTGTCAAGGTTGATTATGACGAGCTTACAAAGTCATATAAATATAGTGGATTCTGCATTGAAATTTTTATGATGGTGTTAGACCTTTTGGAGTATGATCTGCTATATGAGTTTCATCCCATCAATGGAAGCTATCCCGATTTGGTTCAACTTGTCTATAACAAGGTAAAGCCTTATTACTCATTCTACTGAGCCCCTTATTTCTTGTATATATCGTTAAGTATGATTTTATGTTGCTCACATCACACACTTGTATGAACAAGTTCCTTTACAATCAGCAAAATAAATAAATACATAAATTAAACCTTCCCTTATCCTAAATGTAATGTTTGGTTCTTGTTAATTTTGAACTTCAGTTACAATTTTTGTGTGTTAATTCCCTTTTCTTGCTTGACTAACCTAATACTTTAATGGTTGTCATGTGGTTTAATAATGATGGAATGAAAGACTTATGAGGCTGTTATTGGAGACGTGACCATAACAGCAGAAAGATTGCAATATGTAGATTTTACTGTGCCATATGCAGAATCAGGATTGTCAATGATAGTTACTGAAAAGTCCAAAGAATCAACGTGGATGTTTATGAAACCATTCACCTGGCAAATGTGGGTGGCAACTGGTGCCTTGTTGATTTACACAATGATTGTTGTGTGGTACCTGGAGCGGGAACCCAATCCTGAGTTTCATGGCAATTGGAAAAGCCAGATCAGCACTGCTCTTATGTTTACCTTCTCCTCTCTATTCTTTGCTCATAGTGAGTATCACCCTCATACTTCAATTAACAACAATGATCAACTTAGTTATGAAAAGAAGTGTTAGAAATGCTGATTTGCACTAAACTGAATTGATGCCAATGGATTCATGTTGCAGGGGAGAAAATCTATAGTGACTTATCTCGTGTGGTGATGGTATCATGGCTATTTCTAGTATTGATTCTTAACTCTAGCTACACTGCTAGTCTTTCTTCCATGCTCACAGTTCAAAGACTGCAACCAAATGTAACGAACATCGAGTGCCTGAAGAAGAATAACATGAAAATTGGTTGTGATGGAGATTCATTTGTTAGGACATACCTGGAGAAAGTCGAAAGATTCAAGCCACAGAACATCATAAACATTGATAGTGAATACAGTTATGAAGATGCATTCAAAAGCAACTCAATAGCAGCTGCTTTTCTCGAACTCCCTTATGAAAAAGTATATATCAATAAATACTGCAAGGAATATTTTGCCTCTGTACCTACCACCAAATTCGGAGGACTGGGATTTGTAAGTAACAGAAGAATTTTTCCTAAAAACTAGTTGTAATAAACATAAATCCATTTTTAGATGGATTAATTGTTAATCTTTTTTATATCTTTAATTTTTATAAATGCCCTGTATCTTTCACAAAATTAACCAATTGTTTCCACTTATTCCCTATCAATCCCGTGATGCAGATGTTCCAGAAAGGCTCTCCAGTGGTTAGAGATGTTTCCAAAGCTATACTTCAGATCTTAGAGCAAGGAGAACTGACGAAGTTAGAAGACAAATGGTTGAACTCTCCAGGCGAGTGCTCCAACAATTCGTCCAAGAGTACAGAAAGTTTGAGGCTTGGCAGTTTCTGGGTTCTGTACGTAATTTCTGGTGCCACGTCTACTGTTTGTTTTCTACTTTATACCATCCAGTTGCTGAAATCTAGTCGAACATTCCAAAATGAGGCACAAGAACGTAATGGTAACCGAGGTGATAAAAGTCGATGGAAAAGGATAGTTATAATAGCTAAGCAGATTTATAGCAGAAAGCATGCACCACCGACCCCTGAGCATCACCAGCCACAGGCTCTACAATTACCAGATATCATAAAGGCGTACTCCCCACCACCGGTTACTATTCACAACTCTTGATCATCCAACACATATAACCGAGTTTTTTATCCAACTCTAGATCTAGGAAGATAACTTAGGAAGGGGGCACATATACATAGTATTACAGTCATGACCCATTTTTAATAACCTGCTTCTGTAACTTACTGATTAACTAAGTGATGGATTTTAATCATAACAAAACCGTTATTGAACTTTAGAGTAACAGTGGTATATGAAGCTTGTAAATTGCTAGTTGGATTGGGTAGGGAGTGAATGCATCGAGGTTGATATTGTTAAGGGC
The DNA here is from genome assembly GCA_026544285.1 of Pachyrhizus erosus. NCBI lineage: Eukaryota > Viridiplantae > Streptophyta > Magnoliopsida > Fabales > Fabaceae > Pachyrhizus > Pachyrhizus erosus. Next base: position 18,403 of record JAMLFT010002992.1, on the reverse strand, counting down.
AATTAACTTGAGTAACATCTCTACTAGGAGATACGGACTTCATATAAATGCACTTGTCATTAAATTACATGCATACATCCAACGAACATAACTTCCGTCATCTGCTGCTTGCAACAAATGGATTGGAAAATGATCAATAACTCAGCATTCTACATGAACAACCTTTGTAAAAAGTACGACTAAATTAAAATTTCATCGTCCTCTATAATCAAAACTTCCTCTGACAAAGAATTTTAGTACATTTAACAGGTCCTATTCGTATTCTGGTACAGTCTGGTGAAGTCTGATGTTTTCTACATCACATCTGCAACAAATTTACCAATACCCTCCTCTTCCTCTTCCACGACCAACCCAGCCCCGACCTCTGCTGCCCCTCATACCCCCTTTCCCACCACTAGATAATCCTTCCAGCGCTCTATTAACAAGTTGATTTTGCAAACCACCAGCACCACGACCTTTCTTTGATGCAATATTGTTGGACCCATTGGCAGCATTAGCAGGCCGTTTTGCTCTGCAGAAGTTTAAACTAAATAGATAAGTTGATCGATTTCAATTATTTCTTTAGTCCCAACTCCCAATCCAAATGAGATGTTTAAGAAATCACATTTTGTATAAAAAAAATTGTCAATTAGACCAAGCATCATTAAAAGAGACAATGAAACAAGTTACTCTGAAGAGGGGAAAAACAAGAGTGTTTGGATTGGATAAGCTTTGGAAAAAGATGCTTTTAAGAGATAACTTTCTTAGAACTTTTTTTCAGAAACTACATTTTCTAGCATCTGGAAAATGTACTTAAGTGGTCTTTTAGGTTTGCATTTGTTTTCTAGAGAAAGTTATCTAATTATTAGAAAATTTTTATTTATTAAAAAGTAATTAAATTTTATAAAAAAAAAATCCCCAAACAAATGAGTTCTAAATGATCTTTTAACAGCTAAGAAAAAACACAATATACCCTGCAGCTGGTGCAGTAGATGCCGCTTTTGTTGCTTCTTTCCAAGAAAGATTGATTCTCTTGTCTCCAATAAAAGAAGGCACTTTAGCGTGCAATGGCTGACCACACAAACCAAATAATTAAATAAGAAAAAAAGGGGGGAAAGGGTTGGAAGACGATCAATCATGCAAGTAATAAGTCAATAACTTATTTACTAAAGTAAAAAAATGTAGCATTGCTCTTACCTTTGTCATGGTCAAAATGTTATTACAGGTCCGCAACCCAGTTGTGGCATTCTGCTTTTTAGTTTTCTACAAAATCATGTAAAAATGTAAGCATGATATGTCATAATAAAAGAAAGACAAGACACAAGACAGAACCATTGAACAACTAGAACTCACAATCTTTTCCTTTTCTTCTTCAGTTTTAGCACCTGCCATAGATTTGTTGTTTTCGTCCATTCCTTGAGTTAATTTCTTGATAGTAGCTCGTGTGAACTCCTCAACATTATTCAATCTAATAACAAAAAATAAATAAAAAATTTGACCAGAAAACAAAAAAAAAACTTAAACACTAAAGAGAGGTAAAACAATGAAAAGTTTACTAAACAATGGAATAGTTGCAACCAGTCAAATCAAGTGCTTTTCCCTTCCCAAACTATTGTAAACTTACAAGATTAAGGACAACAATATCTATATTATAATGACATAAGACAATCACGAGGAGTGAGCATTTCTGGACCAAACCAGATTTTGCTCTAACCTTACACATGAAGTTTGTTTATAGTTTACACAGATACTCGATTTTGCTCTAACCTTACATATAAGAAGTTTGTTTATAGTTTACACAGATACTCGATTTTGCTCTAACCTTAGACATAAGAATTTATTTATAGTTTTCAAAGATACTCTGCAATTAGCTAGCCTCTTAATCATAAAATATTAATCAGACCTTGTTGCTCATTGCATGCCTCATACAATTCTCATGTCTTGAACACAGCAAATATTTGGACTCAATTGACACCCTCACTAAAACTGAACTCAATAAGAGAATTTTCTGGAATGTGCAATAGATGCACCCATATCTGGAGGATGGTAGAACTATTGAGGAAGTAAACAGCAATTCTATTGACAAAGTAAAGGGAAATAGCACGAACTTTCATAAATAGAGTCAAGCTAATATTTTCTGTTCCCAGCTGATAAAAAAGAAAAGAACAAAGAAACTTACAGGCATAAATACAAAGTTACAGGAGGATATAATGCAATAAGGAGATCTAACACCCCGACCATAGAATGTCTTAACATTTTGTTCAAGCATGTAGTTTCAAGTAGTTGACCTCAATGGAACCATATCATTGGAATAACTTCACATCCAAGAATACTCATTACTAGAAATTGCATACTGGAATTATTTGTAACCCTTAACCCCATATCACTATAAAACTCGGAATGCTCACAAACACAAATGTCAAGAAAGCTACAATAACACTTCAAATTTAACAGACAGGCAATAAGGCTGGATTTGAATCCTAACGGTGCAGTCTAACCACACCCCAAAACTTGATAAACAAGGCAAAATTATTACTTATTAAACTCAACCAATTGTTGGACACTCTACCCGATAATACCATAGAAAAAGTATTAAGTTAATGCATTAAGAGAAAATACCCTAGCATATTATCTCTAGGACAAGCATGTTTGGACCTCACCTATAGAAGTTCAAGTTCAATCACTTGGCAGTTTACAGAGAAACTTATTGAATAATTCATAATCTGATGATGACCCTAAGATAAAAAATTATACAAGGATGGGCATCCAAAAGAAACCCCTACACAGCTTTTATCCCTTAGGCTTTAACAACATAGCGCATATCTGAGTTTTTAAGAGGAAAAAAACTTTTCTTTGTCTCAAAAGCTCTCCAGGAAGCTATCAAACAAAAAAGAACAACAATATTTTCAAAAAAAAAAAAAAGTTGAACCAAATACGCAATGATTGGTTCACTTTGCTTATCTAAATAAGAAACAATGTTATCCCCCTATACTTGGAAGTTCCTGGATTAGATTATGGCTGGGGGATTTCATTGCTAGGTCATTCTAAGTGCTACTGTAAGCCTTCATCAAGACTTGCAGCACGCACTATCTTCAGAATTGAGCAACCTCCCCCCAAACTTTTTATAATACTTGCATATATGATGCAAACTAAATTACATTACATTAAAAATACAAACTAAAGAATAGGTGAATAGTTTACGACAAAAATCTATCAAAAGATGATACCTCTCAGTAAAATCATTATAATTCTCTGAAAAGTCCTCTCCAAGCCTATCAGATGGCTGGCCAGTAACAATTTTGTATCCGCATAAACTATTTGTAGCATTAGGTACCTACATCACCAAGTTCAATTATGCACCACATATAACTACTCTCACATATTAGCTTAGACAAGGTAAAGTAACCACCTTATGAGCTAAGTGATGAAATGTGTACAGCAAGCACTCAACATAGGTAAAGTTCATCTCTTCTCCAGTCTTCTTCCAAGTCATGTATTTCTGGAAGAAAAAAAAAAAGCAAAGCAAAGCAAACAGCTTAATGAAAACAGCGGAGGGTATATGATATTAATTATTTTAATTTAAATGAAATATTAAATACATTGATATATTAATTCTTGACAGATTGTGTAAATTGATTTATTTCTCCAAAGATTATTCACAACAGTTAACTACATCACTCATTGAATTTGACTGAACAAGGAAACATAATCGTGCAAAATTTGAGTTTACATCAATCAAAACAAGGAAATTAATATGATCAGACGGTGCAGATAATTTTGAAGGGCTGGGGTAATGGCAATCATTGGCAGTCGAGCATTAATTTGTTGCTCAACAGATAATGCTGCAGATGTGCATGAACAGATCTGAAATTATATGAATAAATAACAATATGAATTTGACTACAAATATAAAAGATAGATAACCTAAAAGTCTTAATAACAGTCACTTGAAGAGAGAAATAAAACTGGATTTATGACTAAACCAAGCTAGCCACATCGAAAATCACACTTCTGATAGTCAACAATGCACTTGGAATAAGAACATAAACTAAAATAAACATAAAAATTTGATACTGACATATCAGAAAACATACTGCTACATCCAACACAATATGCCAAAACAAAAAGGTTTACCTTCAGCAACTGAACAATAGAAGGAAGCATTTGGCGTGAATCTTGTGGTGTTGTATAAGGTGAAAATTCTGCAAGGCTTCTAAGTAAATCTACTTTCCGTTCTCCGGGAAGCTGACAACCAATAAAATAATTCATAAGCATAAGTTCTCAGCAACCAAAAGAAAAACTTCAATAAAAGAAAATTAACATAATTCCAACAAGATTCTATTAATCAAAAACATTCACCATCTAATACAAGATCTAGAAAGCTAAGCAGTAAAAATTACCATAGATAATATTCCTTATTTATATTTTATAATCAAACAAATTAAAATTACACAGGTGACCAGTTATGTACTGAAGTTGGAACAAGATAATATGCAAAGTTCAAAAGCAAATATGTTTTTTGAAAGGTGCCTACTGAATATAAAGGAATAAAGAGTTGTCTAAATCTTGCAAATCAACAACCAAAATCCACAGAGTTGCTATAAATAGTCATACATATCACATCTAGTTATCACACATTATTACAAATAAAATGTTATACATGGAGAATTAGATCAAAAGACTTGTGCTAAGCTAAATGGAGAAAATTTACCCCATGCATTGTATATAGTTAAAAAAAATTTATCCTTTCTCATGGCAAGTTTTTCAGACAAGGACTCTTTTTCCTCTTTTCAAAAGGCCATCCTTAATCTAATACACACACACACACATATATATAAGCACATAGACACGTACATACATAACACATGTATATAGGAAAGGATCCATGCTGAAAATCATAATATAGTATTCCAAATTATTAATAATTGCAGTTTATAGTTACATAATTTTTTATTTAAAGGAAACAAAATATCCTCTATTTATATATAATTAATGTAGTTAACCTATATAAACATGCATCTTATATGTATTTAAACACATGATTTTCAGTCAATTATTCCTTTGTTTATTTTATTTTAACATGGAATCAAAGCTTGATAAAGTGATCTTAAGAACCTTGTTTGTCCATCCCCGGAGATAAATGTTTGGTGAACCATATATAACTCTAATTCACCCTTTTTCCTACCACTCATTTTTTCTGCAAAGAAATTTTTTATTGTTGCTCCCTACTATTGGCCACTACCACATTGTTAGTGAGTTTTTCAATAAGATCATCATCACCATGGTCAGAATATCCTGAACTATCTATGCACTAGCTCAATCTTTGTCCCGAATGCACTAGTCTCATTTATGTCCCAAATACATTGGTCCTTGTCTATGTCCCAAGTGCATTACTCTCAACTAAGTCTCAGATGCATTGATTTTGCCTCCGTCCTAGAAGACGTGGACTTTGTTTAAAGTTTGAATAATCTAGGTCTTCAACATTATTAGTTTGAAGTTTCCAAATGTGGTTTCAAGAAGAACAGACGTTGTTTTGCTTACCATGAATTCTCTCTTGTTAATGATGATTCCGACTATTTGGCTAAACTATTTTTTTAGCATTTCTCTCTAGCTTCTCCAACATTCCTGAATTGTTTTTCAAACTAATGTTTTTTGGTGGTGCTCAATTTTTTTTGTTTTCTATTTATTTATTGGGAATAAATTATCTTCTTGCAACAAGTTGAGAGCTTTGTAAGCTTCAGCCTGAGGGAGTGTTGAAAATCAGAATATAATATTCTGATTTATTAATAATTGCAATTTATAGGCACATAATCTTTAATTTAGAGGAAACAAAATATTCTCTAATTATGTATAATTAATGTAATTAACCTATATAAACATGCATCCATTGTGTATTCAAACACAATTTTCAGTCAATTATCCCTCTGATTCTTTTTAACAATCCATTTACTCTAGGAGTAAGCCTTGTTTAACGTGCTCCCTTAATAACTTATTTATAGACATTGAATTTCATAAATCCAGCTGCTGGTTTAAGAGGTCTCATTAAATAGAATAAGTATACAAAATTACATATGCTTAAAAATTATTAGACATTTCATCAATCAACTTTATTTTCAAAATAGAAGTAAACAATGGCTATAAGATTTCATGCTTATGAATGTACGATTTACCTAAAAGACATTCATGAGCACCAAAATTATATCACGAATTTTAACAGTTAGATTGGTAAATTTCGTATTTTACAAAAAGTTGAAGAGTAATCATATCAATTTATGGCTACAACCAATGTCATAAAGTATAAAGGCAAGAGGCACAAAGTAAAAGCTTACATGCCAGGTTCAAAACTAAAGGAAGAATATTAAATGGGTAGAACAAATAATGACAATACATGCTTATCATTTCAAACTAAATGATCTGAAGCAATACCTGGTGAAAAACAGGTATTATATATTTGTTTATATAGTTGAGAAATTTGCTGCTTGATGCACCCCTCTGCAAGAAAAAAAATGGTTCTGCTGAAAAAAAAAACTTAATGTAAAACAAAATGAGAAAGGCTAAACAGTATAAACAGTCCTTACCACAACAAATGGAAGTGCCATATGAAGGCATGATATCAACCTGTCAATATGATCTGCATCTGATACCTACAAATTGCCATTTAAAAACCATTACATTTGACCCCAAAACGAAATCTACACTACTTTTATTGCTTTATAACTTCTGCCAGTCTAAAATCAAGAGCCCATTTTACTAATACAAAACAGATTCTTTTTACATATAAAATGACTGTATTTGTGTGTTCAACTGGATAGAAAAGAAAAAAAAGAATAATAATCACATTGAACTGTGCATCTAAATCAGCTTGCCCTTCAATGATTCCAATAAGCTCTTTCATCCGCTCAGCCGGAGCCTTTTCTCCAAATAGGCTCAAACTTTTCAGGAAATCCATAAACATGCGAAATTCTATGCCAGTGACATCTTCTAAACTCTGCAATTAAATTACCACAACATATATCATCACTGATTATGTTACAAAAAATGAACACTAATAGATTAAATGAATTCATAAAAATAATAAGTCAAGGAAATTATGAATACTTTTTTTATGAGATCAGTTATATGTCTTTCCATTTCCTCCTGGGGCTTCAATAGTTCAGCTTTGATAGGAAAAACCTATAATGAAGATATGTAGTATTCAGTATTTACTTCCAATTTCAAGATGCAATAAAATAAAGGGCTCATAAATCAAACATTTGCCTGCTTACCTTATCTCTAACAAAGTTTATAACTTTCTCACGAATAGCATCATCTGTGCTTGGCTCTTCAACACTACCAATGTGCTTAAACAAAGCCGTCAAAGAAGCTGCATTGACAACAAAACTATAAGGAGACAACCGAAATGCAACACTTATTATAAATGTCAAGAATCTGGACAGCAAGTTTGTGATAACTGTCAATAATTAAGCATTCGCTGGCACAAAGTTTTAGTGTATGCATAACATTCAAAGCAATTAGCCTAACTCTGCACCATTAGTTTGGCATGCAACAGTTTTACAAAATTGTTGGACTTTCTCTAATAAGATTACAAATTTTTTTAAGTTTTATTACCACCAAGATGCAGGTGATCATCTTTATTGGAAACATTAAAGAAAACATTACCCATAATTTCAAATACAGCAAATTATTCAGGGCACAATAACATCAATAAGATCTCAGCCATAGCAAAATCAATGTTCTCAAAGAAAAAGTATTTCTCAACGAACATCTTATGCTAACTGAATAGGTAATAGATCATAGTAGTGTTAGAATGGCATGCATTTTCTTTTTGCAGTTTACATGGATGATAGATTGGCCAGTATTATTTACAGTGCAAGGAAAAGAATTGCAGAAAGATCACATTGCATACCATTAACTTAAAAAGGTTACATGGTCAAGAAGATTGAGATACAAAGCTCTCGAATTTAAGTTCATTCAGTTTACAATCATACTAGAAGATTGGCGATATACTTCTGTTACATGATAATATACAGCATGCAATTAAGCACTCGCCAATCATCAAATTAGTGTGCTTTAGCATAGATGGACTGTATTCCCTATTAATAAACTATTTATAGTGTGTCTGGAACTCAGTTGGGTAACAGAATGCCAATTGATCAGCCCCATTCCTTCTACGTTTGCTGCATTGGAAAGTGGCAACTTCCAGTTACAAGGCTCCAAACAGGCTCCCATACACACCCTTAACCACCACAATATTCTAACAAAGATATTCTCACTAAATGTAAAGATATATCAAAGTACCTTTGACATCCTGCCTCAGCAGAGACATAAGAGCCTTATGTACAGCATCACGCTCCACAAATTCCTCTATAAAAATTAAAGATGAAAAAGAAAATGTCAGAATCATAATCAAAGTTTTTAACAACGCAAAAACATCAAAGACTCCAACTTACCAGACCCAAGAATTTGCACAAGAATATCAACCATCTTCCCAATATTCTCAGGTGTATCCTTACAGAAAAGAGGCAGTCCTCTAATTGCTTGCACCCGAACCTGCACAGCAACAGAAAAACGTCAAACAATGGATACAAACCTCAGCTCATACAGAATTCACTAATAATCCACAGAGAGAAAACAAAACAACCAAGATACAGCAATGCAAGGGACTTTTTTCTCCACTTCTCAACATTTTATTTAATCCTAATAAATGGCATAATCTTCCTTCAGGCATATCCTTCACTAACTCTCTTCACTCCAACTACCCATTAATAATTAAGCCAGTAGAACCAACACAATCATGACCCACAAGCCTTGCTAGTTCGACCTCTGATTTAGTTTTTAAACCATTGCTAAAACTTGGACAGAAGCATCATAGTAATAAAACATTAATGATAGTTGGGACAAAACCTTCCTTTGTTTTTTCCATTTTGAACAGGACACCATTCCTCAGCCGCCGCCACACACACACAAACACAGAATCACAAATTCTATCATATGCATATTATATTGCATATAATTAGTGGAACAAAATGCATACCCCGAGTTCTTCAGCCTCAACCAAATCAAGATGGGCATCGAGAGCAGGGCCAGAGAGGTCAGGGAAGAACTTAAAGAACTTGGGAATTAGCTGCGCAGCGAGCTGCTTCGCCTTCACACTCGTTTTGGCCGCATCTATGATTCCCTGGTAATCCTGCACATTCTGCCAAAACCACACAACCACCACGACGCAGCAATTCAAAACCCTAATTGCAAGCTAGAATATCACAATCCAAAAACCCTAAAATGAGAAAACCAATGTTTGAAAAGCGAATTTCGAACCTGAGACTTGTCCTTGGCACTATTGAGTTGCTCGCCGTATTCGTAGAGCTTCTCGATGTACGCAGCCTCTTCGGCAGGGTCAGACATTAGAACGCTCTGCAATTGCGATAGGGATTGCAACGTCGATTGGAATTGAACAACGAAATCAACAATAGCACGCAAAAAGGGGAAAGGGAAAACAAAGAGGGTTTTGAAAAGTGGTTTTGAGGGGATAGAGAGAAAGAGAAAGTAACTGACCTAAGTGTTGAGTTGAAAGAGTAGGGAATGATTCAGTGGTGTGAGGTCAAGTAAGTTCTTCGATGCGGACGAGTTACCCTTACCGCACAGCACAAAACAGAACACTGTTTACACTAAAAACTGTAGCCACTCTCTTCTCTTATCTCTCCGCCAAAGAAAAACTATATACCTGTTCATATAGGACGACATGTCGTTTTTAGCAATGGTGCCCCCTTAAACGGCGAAATTGAGTCAATTCACTAAACCTTTTTCTAAAAAAAAAAAAATCATAATTGCAGGATTTTTTTACCTATTGGAGATAATTTTATTCTATTTTTTAAAAATTAAGGATATTTTTTTTACTAATAATCAAAGACTAAATTCTTTTCAAATATAAAGATTCCTCTTAAGAATATGCCTTTGAGAAACTTGTTTATTTATCAATTATACAGGACTTTTGTTGATGAAAATAATTTTATTTGATATTTATTTAAATGGGACGAATTTGAAATTTTTTCTTGATTAAAGTGAATCGTAATTCACAGTTATGACTTTTGAAATGAATGGTATGTTTCAAAAATCGTTCACAAAAACATTCGTTAACTTAAAAAAATATAAAGAAACTCATTCGTCACTTTTAACATATTTTCACCTCCTTTTAACGGTTGTCCAAACAAACTAGAAGTCATCACTGTCAGATATGACTTACTATTTTATTCATATATAAAGTAATTATTTTACAAAAAATAATTAAATAAATAGAAGTTGTAATTGAGTATACAAGTTTAGTGATTAAACTTTTATTAATCATTTATGACTTTAGTTATTAAATTTTAAAAAATTACTAATGTCAAAATATTCAACTTTCTTTGTAAAAAAATTTTACCTGTTTTAAATAAAGTCACAATGTTATATATGATTTATTTTTAAAAAAAATATTCAAATTGTGTATAATATTACAACTTCTTTTGCTTTATTTTTAGATTTTTTTACTAATGGTAAATAGCATCGCGACTTTTTTTTATTTTTTGTTAAAATCGTGAATCTTATCTCGATTTTTTTTTTACTGTGCCTTCTTTCTTACATAGTAAAAATTGTTTAAGTGAAATTTTATGGTATTGAACTTTTAATATTTTTAAATGATACAATCAAGAACCTTGCACACTCTTTATCTTACTATTTTTTTTTTATTTCTATAACTACGCTATCCTCAAAATATTAAAATTTATTTAAAAAAATTGATATCTTTCAATAAATATTATTTTATATACACGAATTTAGATTACTTAAAGTATATATTGTGTTAATATTCTTAATCATACTTTACCATGTTTTTATTTATTACAGTATGTTTCTTTCATGATTATTCTTCATGAAATTTAAAAATAGTTTTGTATACTAATGAATCTTTAATTTATTGGTCGAAGTGAGATATGTCTTCAAAATTTATTTCTAATGAATCTTTAATATATTGGTCAAAGAAATATATGCCTTCAAGATTTATTTCCATCTTTGTAAGGTGGGTGATTAGTCTTGCCTTTGTTTTCAAAAAAAATTGTTGTATTTAACAATTTCCAACCAAACTCAAGAATTTCTTTATGATATAAAAAATGTATTTTTATTTTAAAAATAAAAGTTAGATAATGAGTATAAATATAGGTAAGAGTATCATATACGTGTGTGTATATAAATACATTATTTCATCTTCATGCAAATAATAATAATAATGAGTATAAAAAATATATAAAAATTGTTAATATTTATTAAATATAAAATTAAAGAAAAAAACACAATTAATTAAACACATCTTACTTTGACCAATATATTCAAGATTCATTAGTTATCATATTATTTTTAGATTTCGTGATGAATAGTCATGAAAGATATGCCTCCAAAATTTATTTCCATTTTTGTGGGGTGAGTGATTCTTTTTGTCTCTGTTTTTTAAAGTTTTAGTTGTGTGTAGGAATTTAGTTATGGACATAAAAAAAAATCATGTTTAAAAATAAAAGTTAGATGGTAAGTAAAATAGATAAGCAAGAGTATAAGAACTAAAAAACAATACATATTATTTCATCTTGGTGCAAAAAAAAAGTCAAAAAAGAATGATCGAAAGGAAGAAAGAAATGTCAAAATTGTTAATATTTATTAGGTATAAAATAAAAGAACAAAAAACACAATTAGTTAAACATATTATATATAGAACAAAAAAACCAAAAATAAGTTAAGAAATATTATATTGCAATTAAATATTTAAATATAATGTAAATATTTTTATTGGTAATGTAGTATTTAAAATATTAAACATTCAAAATATTAAAACAGTCAAAGTCACACATTTTTATAGAAAAAAGGATTAAATATAATTTTAAAAAAACTTCTCAATTACTAAAATTCATTAACATTAAACTATTCAACATTGAAAATAGAATGCAATAATTGAATAATAAAGAACTTTAATTGACTAAATAAATAATAAAATATAATTATAAACAAGTCTCTTATTTAAAAAATGCATGTATTAATTACAATGTTGAAGATCTTTTGACATGAAATAATAAAGTATAATTTTGTGTATCTAGCGTAAAGAGTTGAATGATCTCATTTTTACAAGACGTGAATGAGGCACTTGGTTAAGTATTAGGATGAAAGAAGATTCACCCTTAATCCCAATTGGATTTGTCGAAATTATGTATTATTGATCTAATAGGATAATGATTAAGTAACATGTCATATGAAGGCATAGACCTCTCGTTGAGCATCGATTGAATGACCCATCCCATCATGATGAGTTATTTAGAACACAAGTCTAATATAATGTCTATCAATTAATTATATGTTATAATACAATGATTCACCATAATTAATATATTTATAATTAAAGAATAAGTCTTAGTAATTGATTAACAATTCATAAAATAAATAAATTAGATAATTTAATTAATATATTAACAATTAAAGAATAAGTCTTAATAATTTATTAAGAATTTTTAAAATTAATTAATTAGATAATTAATCTAATAATCTCTCACTTATATAGCATTAGTCGTTTATAATGGTTTAAGAACTTTAAAACTAAAATAACAATTATGTTCAAAGTACACACTAACTAAAAGTCTAAGAAATATAAATAATTAACAATACAAAAATATATTTGATAAGAACATATATGATACAAGCTAAAAATGTTATATTTCACATAAACTTATGATGGATATTAAAAATTATAATATAATTAAATTAAGAGAAATATACAATTTCAAGCATTTAAAAATATTTTAAAAAATTATACTAAAAGTGGTGATATTTTATACACATCTAAAGATAATATGTTTTTAGCTTACCATTAACCCAAAATATCAAACTTAAACAAATTATGAATTACACTATTTTAATAAAGTCCAAAAAATTAAATATTTGATTAATGGATCTACGAGTATATTTTCTTTAACAATATACTCAATTTAAATTTGAAATTTTGTAAAGATCAAAAAGATAATTCATAGTACATAAGTACTCACAATAGCCTAATAATAAAAATAATTACATAAGGATTAGAGTGATAAATGTTTTACAATATTTGACATCAATTAACTCAAGTTTTGTTAAATAAATGATTATATAAATCTATAAATAATTAAGAAATCTAAAATTTTTCTACTTGGATGATAATAACAACAAAAACAGATAGAGAAATAGGTTTTCAAAATATCTCTTACTTTTATCATTTCATTACTTTACCATTGCATACATCTCTAAAAAGTAGGAAAAAGAGTTTTCAAAATCCAAAGATCAGTTATGTCCTAAGAGATTAGAAGTGGATAAACTTTAGAAGCTAAAGCAATTATATATATATATATATTAGTTTGAACAAAAAAAAACAATGTTTAAATAAAAAAGAATAATAAAAAGTAGGTTTTTAAGTTATTTAATATGTAACAATAATTACAATAGTAAAAAAAATATATTAATGTTTCAAAATTTAAATACCCTAATTCATTAGTCGAGAAGTAAAAATATTAAATGTTCTTCATATTTTATGTAAATAGAATTGAAAAGAAAAAATATATTAAAAAAATAAGAATAAGAAATAAAATAAAATAAAAAGTGATAAATGTGATGGATCAAACAATGAAAAAAGGAAGTTAAAAGAATAAAAAGATAAAAATAAAACAACTTAACATCTAAAACTTTTAAAACAATACTCCATTAGACATAACAAAGGACAAATGTAATTTTTTTAATAGTATTAGATTGTATAAAAATAAAAATATTCTTAGTTAAGAGTCAAACAATGAAATTAATTTTTAAAATAACAAAGCAACCATTTAAAATGAATAAAGTTATCACATAATTAAATAATTAAATAAAAAGCAAAGATAATTAGATAATTTTATTTTAGAGAGATAATTTCTTATAGTAATCCCACATAAGAGTTTTGAATTATATTTAATAGAAAATATAATATTGCAATATACAAAATCATATCAAAATCCTAATATTGATTGTACACTTGAACAAATAATTGATATAAACATAAAACTAATAATATATTTATAACAACAAATTACATTAATAATAACACACATATAAAGTATAATTATTATCAATATTATATAAATTAACACATTATTTCAACAATAATGCATGGATAAAGTATAATAATTATTAGTACAATATAAATTATGATTAAAAAGTAAACTTTGATTATTTAACATTACAAAATTTGCATAATTGTACTCATAATAGGTGAGTTGACAATTATACAAATTACTGATAATTATGTTTAATATTATACCATAAGTTTGTACATATCAACGGAGTTCTATCTTAGCTGCTGAAATAGTGTATGTGAGTTTTTATAAATTTTTTAATATATTTTTTTTATTTCTATAAATAAAAGAATAAATATTATAAGTTTGTGCATAAAGTATTTTAAATTTTCATCATATCTTATATATACATACGAACATACATGCATACATTTGTGTGTATATAATCAAAGGGGTATTTTAATTTTAATTTTAAACCATAAAAAATAATGAAAATTACAATTGACATGGGTATAATTGCAAGGTTGGTACAATTTTAATTTTCTTAAAGATTATCCAATAAAATAAATTTAATAATATTTTACAATTTGACCTATTAAAAAAACTTTATATGAGACAATATAAAATAACATACAATTTCAAATTCACTATTTATGTTAATGTAATATAAAATATACAAGTTTAACCCATATTATAATCTAAAATTTATTTTGTAATTAAGATATGTCATCAAAAGGAGTATTTGTTATAAAAATGTCATAAGAATTCATTTGTGAATCTAAAAAACTTTGGATCTAAATTATCATAATGTAGTGATAAAAAATAATATAATACTAAATAAAAAAAATCATGCCAAAAAATGTATACAAAGAGGATTTTTGAGATATTTTTCTCAAAAGAAAACATAAAAATAGGTCTTTAAGTGGATTTGTTGTCCTAAAATTTGACTCATTAAAATCTTTATAAGATTCGATAAAAAAAATGCATGAAATTTCAAGGGTTTAGTTACAAGAGGAAGACCAAGAAAAATCCTAAATCAATTTGATATATCATTGATACAAAATTGAGTTTTCATCTAAATATTAAAAGTGATGGAAATGACTATTGAAGAACAATCCAATAGATTTTCTCTAATGGATAATTAAACTATTGTAATTCTTTAGTATTATGATTGTATATCAATTAGAAGGTAAAACCCTCAACTAATTTTGACAGTTGTCAATCTAATAAAGGGAAATTGAATTAAAAAAAGATTAGGGTTTATGACAAAATCATAATTCAAAAACACCAAATTATCACGGCCTAATTTTTTAAATTATAAGTTTTTAATGCAAGACTTGAGCCTTGTTGAGAAAAGAAGCTACTAAATTAATTTTAGATTTTGTGCATAAAATAATAACTTATTTTTAAGAACATGAAGAGGAAAATTCATAATTAGCAAAGATACGAAAAATACTCATTAGTTGAAAGAATAGTCATGATATGCATCTAACATGGACTTAATACGAGATAATGAATTTAAGAACCTTATACAGACAAGATCAAGTAGATACAATATTACATGTTCTTGTTGTTAGGAAACAAATAAAAATAATAATTAGGGTAGAAAATTTTCCAATCTACGAATCCAAACGAAAAAGCATAAAATTGTGAAAAAAAAATGATTTACCTTTTGTCGCATAACCAACTTTGATTTCGACAAACCACAATCTAGCAATGACAACTAAACTTCTGCAAAATCTACATGGGACTTCATGACTAGCAAAAGAGAAGCCAATGCTAATTGTCACTACAAGGAAGGTCCTAACAATTAGAGGTTTTTCACGCATACTAAATACACTATACAACTACATAATTGAAAGTAGCTTAAGGTTTTAAGCACTTCCTTTATATATGAGATCTTTGCCATTTTAACCTAGCAAAATTGGGCCTTTACATACAAAGTCCAGTCCATGAGAAATGAATATTTTCCTTATTATTATGACTTGTTTTAAATGGGCCTTATGCATTATGAGCCCAATCCATAAGAAAAGTATAACCATACTTAATTTTTTTTTTCCCAATCCATAATATGTGTGGTCCTATATATTCTATTACATTGACAATAATGTTAAATCTCATTTAACATTATAAACAATAAGCAATATTTAACGACACATTATTGTTACCTAAGTAATAAAGAATGTTTTGCAAGTTGATATAACCTTCCATGACATATTCATATGTAACACAGTTTATTTGTCCAAATGTCATAATTAAACATAAAGCATAAATCATGCCATCTTTATATAGTTCAATTTATCTATTTCTTTATACATGAGAAGACATTAGAATATTTGAGATTAACATCTCATATTGACTCATTTAATACAACCATTCATAATTTTCTCACTCACTTTATCAAAAGGCATACAAATATTACTCCTGCTATGAATAAGAGACAAATCTCATTTAAATCACTAATACCCCTCTTCACGATTTACTCCATGTCCAATAACCAACTTTATAATCACATTTGATACTATTTAAACATATATTTTTCCAAATAAGGATCATGATGACTTAAGGACCAAGGACTATATATACCTCAATTACATTTAGAATTGCTTACAATACTTTCATAATTCTTCTATACAACATTCTCATAATGGGTTAATCTAGTATATCATTATCTTTAATCATGTATCCATGTGAAAACTTAATATCTGATACCATGATCTATAATTCTTGACCATCATTTCATTCACATACTAGTCTCAATATATAATTGTTATCCATATTGACAATAATACTTGATAAAGGACATTTGAGAATAACATTAAATAAATTATTTTATGGACTTATTGTGTTATAACACACACATAATAAAATAAAATGTCTCATATCATTATTAAATAAAAATAAACTATAAGTGTAAACCATAAAGTATTTGCCTTTATAACTTACACCAACACATAATAATATAAAAAGAAATATATAATAGAATTTGTGTACTTATTATAAAAAAAAATAATGCGACGAAAAATTATATAATAGAATTTGTGTACCTATCATAAAGAATTAAACAATATCATTCTCATAAGACACTAATGAAGCATTTAAATGAGTACTAGAATGAGAAAATATTATCATAAATCATAATTGGTTACATCAAAAGTATGTATTAACGAGATAACAATCAAGTAACCTATCATATAAAGGCAAATACCTTTCTCATTGAGCATAAACTAAATATCTCAACCTATAATCAACTATTTAGAACACAAGCCCAATACTATGTCCATAAATTAATTAAGTGCTATAAGGATTTAATATTTTTTGAACCTTGATAAATTTTCAAATTTTATTTTTGTTTTCCTAAAAAAATTTTAATCTTTTTTGTCCTTCATAAATTTTTATTTTGTTTTTGGTTTCTAAATTTATTTAGATGGTGATTTGAAAAGTGAAGTTATTTAAATAATGCTTTAGGGAACAAAAGAAAAAAAGAAAAAATTATTAGGGACCAAAAAGTTAAAAAAATTATTAAAAATAAAATTAAAAATTAAAAATTTATTAGGGATTAAAAAAATATTTAAGATGTGTTATAATAATAACAAAAAAAAATTGGTATAGATTGCAGATATCCTGTATTAGAGGATATTCTTATTCGAGCCAAGTATTTAACACGATTACATATCAAAACTCAAATTCGATACCTCAGGTTAAGTTATAACAACCTCACACCTAGGGGTTGCAAAATGGGTTAGCCCTACCCATGTAGGCACACTTTACCACCAATTGGCTAACAATGAGTCGAGACAAGTTGACCCACCTTCTAAGGATAAACTGAAAATCATGGTCCACCTTGTTTAGGAGTGAGCTCAAAAACACATCGAAAATTAAAAAGAAAAAGAAGTTATAATTTATTATTTCATAAAATTAACCTAAATTAACAAATTTAATTAAAGAATATAAAATATATAAATAACTTATCCTAAATTTGATTTGAATATATTTTTTCCTATAAGTATAAGATGAATTTAATTTATACAATAAGATAAGAACAATGATAAATGAGTATTTTGATTTTTGCATAACATTAAAAACTTTAAAAAAAATATAAAATACAAACTCAGAGTTTAAATACCTAATGCAAATTATATATTTTTTAATATATATATATGGGCCGAAAAGTCTGCCCCAACTCGCTAAGTTAGCGGGTTAGGTGGGTTAAATCACCTAACTTGGCTCACCATTTTTGGCAAGTTAGGCAATTCAGCCCATTGGACGCAACCTATTTTTTCACTCCCACTCACATTAGTTGATCTACACATCCAATGACAATAATAACAATAATTATT
>JAMLFT010002991.1:0-23335 GCA_026544285.1 Pachyrhizus erosus | reverse complement strand
AAAGATAAAAAATATAATAAATAATTAAATTTAGAATTTTATTTAATATTTTATAAACTTATTTAAAAAAATTTAAAAACTAATACAATAACACATTTCAATTTAAAAATTAAGGTCTCATTCAGGGGATTATAAATTTCTAATTTTTAGTTTTAAAATGTAATTTTGAAAGAAAAAAAAAAGAATAAAATGGACCTGAGTTAGTTTTTTTTACATAATTTTAAAACACTTTTTTTAGTTTTGAAAACGATAAAAAAAGATTTTGTAATTTTTTTTTGTTAATTTGGCATGTTTCTTACTTCTTCTTTGTTGCACCATTCACTCCACCCGCGACTTTCTCTTCCTTTCTCTCACTCTCCCATGATGGCCACCAATTTCAATTACGATATGATTCTCCCATGGTAGGCATTAGCTTTGATCTTGTTGCTACTTGTTTTTTTTGTTCTCCCGTGGACTTTAATGATATCATCAAGTTTAATGATGGCGCAATTCTCCCATAGTAAACAAATTTTAAATTAGTTTTGGAATCATATATGAAACTAAAAATTCAAAACTTAAATTGGTTTCAGTTTTAAAAATTTTCTGAACTTAAAACTAAAAATAATTTCAAATAGAGTGTAAAGTAATTATTTAGCATTTTATAAAATGACATTCTTAACATTTTTTTATTTTATTGGACATCTATATTTTTAATGTCTTAAATTAAATAATATATCACCTTTTTAATATTTTTTTATTAATAGAGTTTGGTTTATATAAATATTTAATAAAAATTTATCATACCGTCACATTTAGGATTTTAAGTCCAAAAGGCCTAAACAATAATTATGATCATATTTTTTTACTAAAAATTTAAACTTTAATTTATCACAAGAAATTTACTTTTTCATTATACTTAAAACTTAAATCTTAAATCTATGAGTATAATTTTTTCCCTTTTTATATATATAATGAATGATTTTGTAACTTGGTAATTTTAATTCAAAATTAATTTATCATTATTTTTTGATTTAATTGCATTTTTAATCTTTTAAATATTATGAGTGTATAATTTTAAGCCTAAGATTTGAATTATGTTAATTGACATTAAATATTATAATTATATACTTTTAATTATGTGAGTTAAATTTTCTTAACATGATATTGACTAATAATATATAATTTACATGATGACATTATGCTAACATGATATCTAATTTAATATGTTTACATGATTCTCGGTTTGGAATATGTGATTTTAGTATTTTAAATTTTATAATTGTAAAATTTAAAAAATTAAAATTACACAATTATAAAATTTGAAATATTGAAATTTTTTATTTTAAATTAAAATCACATAAATATGTTAAATTAATTATTGAAAGATTAAAATTATATAATTAAAATATTTGAACAATAAAAATATAATAAAATATTTTTTTTCAATAACTATCTTTATCATTGTTTTTTTTCTTTAAAATATTTAGGACATAGCCTATCAAATATATATATTTTCATTCAATTTCTTACTAAGAGTATGATACTATTGTAGATTTAATGTATACAAAAATTTGTAAATATAGAATATAAAATTTTGCCTATCAAAATTAAAATTAAAAATAAAAAATTAAAATTCATTCATTTTTACATACCTAAAACATGAAAATCATTTTATTTTAAGTCTATTTGAGAATTGTTTTATATAAGATGAGATGATAGATATATTTTTTAAATTAAGTAAATTATATGATATTTATAAAAATAAACAAAAGATTAAAACAACAAATTTATGTCAATTTATAACTTATTTTAAATAAAAATATTCTCTTTCTTTTTTCCTTTAAAACTTATGCTAAAAGGGGAAATTTTGAATACTTAATAAATCCGAAAATATTAAGATGATGATGAGCAAAAAGGTCGAGTTGCTTGCTTCATGGCCGTGTCCGTATATTGTTGGCAACATTCCTTGCTGTAATACTCTGCATGAGTTAGACACAAGTAAGCATCTCAGGTTTACAGTGGCACACACGCGCCTCATTGTGCATACTGCATAGCACTGGGCCATCCTGGTGTCCGAATTTGAACCTCCTTTTTTCAATTTTCACAACACCGAATATCGAGGACCATTTGGTACTTTCACACTCGCACTCTACCCCTCTCTGTAACTCTTGACCTCTCTGTCGCATCTTTTTGCGCGTAAGGGATAAACAATTCGCGCGCCAAACACGACGGTGCTGCTAACTCCCAGCGGTGTCGTTTCAACACTCCTACATTGCTCTCTCCGAGTCTGGGAGATGAGGTTAACGTCACCCGCGGTTCTCAACTTTCTCATTTTCTGCGATCTGCTTCTCTGCCTTCCCTCATTCTCTTTCTCTCTCCTCGCCGCTGACTCCGAGCCGGAGACGGAGCTTCTTCTCGCCGGAGACAACGCAACCGCCGTCATTAATGCCTCGCTTGCGAGATCCGACGACGATAGCTTCGCGAACATGATTGATCGGGCTCTCGAAAGAGAGTTCCCCGATAATGAGCAGAACGAAGGTTCGCAGATCTTCTTTCTCTCACTTTGTGTTTTTAATCTTCAAGAGTTTCCAAATGTTTTCGTTTAATTCGGTTCCTAAAACTCGTCGGATCGTGGTTGCTGTATGCCTTTGCAATGTGTATTTTCTAAAATGCCGTTCAATTGGAGTTTCATTTCACTTCGCTGGATGCGTTTGTCTGCTATTTCCTGATTCGCCGTGTGATTATGATGCGCTGCTGGATTTAACTTCTCTTGTCTGTGAAATCTGCTCGTAGTAATGTGTGTATTGTGATTAGAATCTTGCGTAATTCATCATGATAGGAGTAGAAACGTTATTACTAAAATTTGCTGTGATGGAAAACCAATGAAATGCTGTCGACTTCCTAATGTTTTCATGTGGATACGTTAGCATGAACTTGTTGAATCTTTGACGAACCACGTGTGGCATCATGGACAGTTTTATTCAAATGAATGCAATTGGTGAACTTCCTTGACTCTTTTGCAGGGACCGATCCTGGTGGTTTCAACAACAGCGTTGCTGGACAGCAGGTATTGCTTTTCATGATATGTTTAATTGCCTTCTGAATTTTTGAACTTTTGGAGGTGAAGCAACCGTGGGGGCAATAGAGTGTAGCACTCTAGCGACCTAATTCTGGTAGTATAGGTATCTAGTTTTAGGCTAGAGTTCAATCCAGTCAGGACTTGACAGTGTGTTTGGTAAACAGTTCATTCAAACGCAAACTGATTTTGAACTCAATGATAACAAACTCTTGCTTTTTCATTTGCTTCCTTGGAAAGTGTGAAAGTCTGTTTTGGAGGCTCTAAACAGAAATCCAAACACACATGAAGTCTATTGATGATAACTTGTTAGAATGGCATTGAGCTGATTCAAGGACAAAAGTTACGATTGATGTAACTCGTTCAGATTTCTCTTATTATGATGTATCAACTTTGCGTTTTATTTAGATTGTCTGGGATAATGAATTTTAGGGTGGGGACCTTTGTCTTGGTTACGTCCGTTATTGTATATATTGTTTCTTCTATTTTGCGGGATTTTATATATGTGACTAACTGACTTATTATCTGCCCTTGAAATCCTTCTCACGATATGTTTTATGTATCATCAGGCTGTTTTGGAAACTGTTGCCAGAGTAAAGCCTAAGAAAAATGAGAGCAAAGAGGAAAAGTATGCACCTCTTTCTTGTAGAATCAAATGGATTGTTGGTTTTTCTTCAAGAGGGAACCTAGTTTTAAAAATTGAATGTGAATGCCTTAACTATTTTCAGTATTTATGACATTTGTTATGTTTTTTATCAGGTCATTTCAGTTCCACGATGTTTTCAATTTGGATAATGAGAATAGGGCAGATGATATGCCTACTTTAATAGATCGAAAGGCATGTCTGATTCAAGCTCTTGAAGTTTAGGTCTTTCAAACACATTGCAATAATATTCTGTTACCACTCACCGCCACACCAGCACGATATGCATGAAAAACTCACTCCTACCACTTCTCAGATGTGGATTTAATTTTATTTTATTTTTTCTAATTGTTTCAACTTCAGGACAATGTCTTTATCATATCCAATCCCAAGTCAAAGTATCCAGTTCTTCAATTAGACTTGAGGTTTACTTACTGTTCCTATCTTTTTTCTTTCTTTGTTTCTTTTTCTAGTAGCATTATGTGTATGAGTGGCTGCAACTCTAACTAGTCTGTCTACTTATCCTTTTTTATACCACATTTTCAGATTGATATCAGATCTTGTAGTTGTCATTGTGTCTGCAACCTGTGGTGGCATTGCCTTTGCTTGTGCTGGACAACCGGTTTGATCACAAACATTGCTTTATTGTTTTCAGTCGATATCTCTACCATATACCTCATAAAAGTGGGGTCATCCATACATTCAAATTTCAGGTGATGACTGGATATTTGCTAGCAGGATCAATCATTGGACCAGGAGGTTTGAGTTTTGTTAGTGAAATGGTCCAAGTATGTGGTCCTTAAAGTTCTTTTGTTATGTACAATAATGATTTCCTCCCCCTCCCCCCCTCCCCCCCTCCTTTCTTTTACCTAGCCACATTATTTCTAGAAATAAAATCATTTTGTGAATGGGATCTTGATGTCATGGATAATCACTTTCTACATGACATATTGAAAATGGTGTGATAATTTAAGTGTCATCTATTTTATCTCCTATTAATCTCACATATTGCTTCCATTGCTTGCAGGTTGAGACAGTTGCTCAATTTGGTGTCATCTTTTTGCTCTTTGCATTGGGCTTAGAGTTTTCAACAACAAAGGTTGGCTTGCATACTCATGTATCTTTTTAGCTTAAAATTGTATATTTTTAGTTCAGCCACATATAATATATATCGTTCTTTTCATGTTTGCAGCTTCGAGTTGTTCGAGCAGTGGCTATTCTTGGAGGCCTACTCCAAATTTTCTTATTTATGTGCTTGTGTGGAATAACAGCTTCAGTATGCCTTTTACTTCTAAAAATAGTTTACAAAAATTTAATTCCTTACAAATATGCTTTGCTAGTTTGCAACCCATATTGTTCAAAAACATCTTGTTATACGTTATGCCACAAACTCATGATATCCATTATGTTTAGTTTTTATTTCAGTTCAGAAAAGATTTACTATGGAGCAGGATGAATTGATATAGCTTTCTCCTAATATGAGATCTGTCTGAGTTAAATAATTGAAATCTCAGGAAATGTTGCAAGAATTGTGAGAAAAAAGAGTATGCTGGCATAATATTTTAACGTAGGTTGATACAGTAATCTTATTGTTTCAATTTAACGTAGGTTGAGAAAAAAGATTTGATGGGAAGGAACTTAAAAATTTTTGTAGGTTGATACAGTAATCTTATTGTTTCAATTTAACAAAGTTATCTCTCAACAACTTTCTCCATTTCCCTGATGATTGTCTTTAAGTTTTTTCAGTTACAGATCAAATTAATATCATCCTGAGACTTTGATATTAACATGGATCATTTTTTCTATATTAAAATTTTGCTCTCCTCTCCCCCTCCCCCACAGGTTTGGATCTTTTGTATATAAATGACTTGCATTTATTGGTCTACTGTATTATGGGTCAGTTGACCCTGTTATCAAATTTATTGTGATATAGGGCCATAAGATGCCGTTTAAATAGTTTGCTAGGAACATGGTTTGATTTAGAGGCATTCTATTGAGTGAAACAATTGATGTTGCCTACTTGCCTTGTACTCTTATTAATTACAAAAATCTTCCACTTGGTGTCAGTGAATTTCTGATAAATGCACCTAAATCCTACCTGCAGTTATGTGGTGGTAAATCATCTGAAGGAATATTTGTTGGTGCATTTCTATCCATGTCTTCAACAGCTGTGGTAATTTCCTGATTGCTGTTAGATGTTTTCTGATATCCCTTTTCTATATATACATCTAAAGAATGGATACAACTTTGTTGGACAATGACTTTGTTATTTTGTTTAATGTTTATCTGCAGGCATATAGTATTTTAAGTAAACTATGCCTGCACTTTAATAATTGCAACATACTATTGCAATCATTGCCTGGTTGCACTTGGATTAGATTTGATAGTGATTTAAATTTCTATATTCTGTACAGCTGTCACAGTGTTTTAGCTAAGTATTTAATTATATTGCTGGACAATGGAAAATATGAGAATTGAGAAACAAAGGTATTTTTGTTTGAAGGTGGTGGTCCTTTTATGTATTTAGGGTCAAAGTGTTAGTTGCAATAGGCTTCTATAATTTAAGGACAAAATAGATGCCTACAGTGGAGCAGAATAGATTATGTAATCCAATGATAGTAATATCTTACTGACAGTGGCAGACGACTGAAAGAAAAATAAACTCTTAAGAATTGATAAAAGCTTTTTTTTTTTTTTTTTTGTGAATTTAAGATGTATATGTTCATTGAGAGTGTTAAGCTGGAGAAGAATGCTTGCATTTCCAAGGGTCCTTTTACCCTTACATGTGGTATGGGATCATGTTTATGGCTTGTCTATCATGCTTTGTTCATCATTTGCTTAAAGGAATATTGATTACTGATGCGAATAGATTGATGGCTACATCTTTGAGACTTTTTGGCCCTTTTTACCTTTTGTTTTTGTTTAAGAGGATCTGTTGGTGGTATTTTCATTCTTTCTCCTCTAGTAATATTTGTTTCATGAAAAAAAGAAACCGAAGATTATGGCTGGAATATTATGAAGGATACAGTTCTATTTAGTGCTTGATTGATAAGAAATCCTTGTGCAACACACTAGTAGTTGAGTGAAGTTTTCTTGTTGATGAATAATCTAAAATACTAAGCTCTTTCTATGATCACTTCTTTTCTAAGTGTTATACTAAGCTCTTTCTATGATCACTTCTTTTCTAAGTGTTATAATTCTTCTTTGCTATCACACCTTGACGAAGCATTATCTTAAAATATTTTATTCCTCATTACTGTTATGTTACTTTAAGTTTGTTTTCATTCTTCTTTGATCAATAGGTCTTGAAATTCTTAATGGAAAGGAATAGCACCAATGCCCTTCATGGTCAGGTTACAATTGGAACTCTGATACTGCAGGTACGTACTATTATTTTTGTATTAATGAATGCATATGTATGACCTAAACATTACTGTTGTCTGCCGCTACATGTGCAAAAAGAGTGGAGAATAATGCTATCGATGATGCTGATATTCGTTGTCAAGATTTTTTCCTCACATTTGTCTTTTAATGAAATGTTTGAAATATAATGGTTCTTTTCAGGATTGTGCTGTTGGATTGCTCTTCGCACTGATTCCTGTTTTGGGCGGAACATCGGGTGTTCTTCAGGGAATAGTATCCATGACTAAGTCGTAAGTTAATTGTAGGATGGATTGTCCTTCATTTCTGATATCTCTCCATAGTTTATGAAGATCTATTACATATGATATTAAACCCCAAGGTTCCCCAATTCAACTAGATAGTATTGTTGCCTTTTCTTTCCACTCTGTCCACTTCAACATATATTTTGTGGATCAATAAACGATATTCTAATCATAGTTTTTATTCTTTGCTTGTTATGAGATTTTAAGATGAAGATGCAAGTGAAATGAGAAATTTTGGTGTGCTTGACCACTTTTGTCCATTGCCGAGCATGATATGTAAACATGAAGTTCTACTACATTTCTTGAATGCCTTCAACTGTAAATTTTATCAAAACAAACATTGTAGTGCATTGATTTCCCTGGTCTCTTCTTATTTTAATATGACTACTATGATAACATTATTATAAAAGTCTTCTATAAAAAATTATAAACATTTATAATTATAATTATAAAAAAGAGCCATTAGTACAATGTACATATAAAAAATTATATAAAATAATACACAAAATTCGTCCCTAGCAAAGTCACAACGACAAAATAGCAAGAAAAAAACAAACTTGTGAATAGAAATAAGCTCTTTGTTTCTTTTGCATTCTTGGGATGGAAGACTTCCTTGAAGTGGCCATGAGAGGAGGATCAGATGAATGTCATAAAAAAAAAAATCTATCCCAGAAAATCTAAATTCAAATAAAAGACTTGTAAGTATAAATGTTCTGCTTGCATAAATAACAACATATATACTCCATTTCCTAGTTGAATTTCATAAGGAAGTCAGCATCACTTGATATGCTGATAATGATATTAACTTTCTGTATCCTACTCAGTTGTATGCTTGTTTCAGTCGTTTGTTCCTTCTGGTTTACTAATTCTGTTGTTTCAGGTTGGTGATCTTAATTGCCTTTTTGGCCATTTTGACAATATTATCTCGTACTTGTGTGCCATGGTTCCTCAAGCTTATGATAAGCTTATCCTCTCAGGTGAAGATAGACCGTGCGTTCTATTGTTAGATGTTTGTCTATGCATTAGTTTTTAACTGATATATATATATTTTTATTTATTTATCTTTTTGTGCAGACCAATGAACTTTATCAATTGGCATCGGTGGCATTCTGCCTACTCGTTGCTTGGGTGTGTCTTCTATCAAGTCTTAATCTTCATTGTAAACCATGTAATCTTAATATATAGTAGTCTGTTTTATTATCTAGACTGTATAATGGCCTTAATCTTGGATAAGTCTGTGGTTTCTCCTGATGTGTAATATGCACCCAACTTTATTTCTCAAAATCTGAGGGATTGCATAAATGCATGTAACATATACATACATTAAAGTCCAAACAACTTGTGTTCCTTCAACAAAATATTTTAATAATTTGTTGTTTCATTTCAGTGTAGTGATAAGCTGGGTTTAAGCCTTGAACTAGGTTCCTTTGCTGCGGGAGTGATGATATCAACAACAGATCTTGGTCAACATACACTTGAACAAGTAAGACATTGTCCTAGAATCTTTGTTCTTTGTAGTCGCTACTTTTACTATATATTACGTTTTTTTGGGAGTTCTTAGAAGTCTGCCTTTTTTCTTGTTATAAACTTGTGGTTTGAGGAGTATCATTTTGCTTGTTATTTATCATGTTTTTCTTTTTTTTACTTTGTGGGTATTCAGTTGATCTTTTTCATGTTAAGCAATGTTTTAATAGAGTGGGGGATGTTTGAGTATTCTGTTTCTACTACTTTGTATATTGATCATGGATGCCTGCAAAGTGGGTGGTCCACCCAAACGAATTTCAAGGAACCTTCTTGAAGCACAAGCTAAATTTTGAGATTATTCATGTTTTGCTAGTTATTTGAAGTTACTCAATGTTGTTAATATTTAGGTTGAGCCAATTCGCAACTTTTTTGCCGCTCTGTTCTTGGCCAGCATTGGGATGCTCATACATGTACAATTCCTTTGGAATCATGTTGACATTTTACTGGCAGCTGTTATATTGGTGATCATTATCAAAACAATTGTAGCTGCATCTGTTGTCAAGGGGTTTGGATACAACAACAAGACTTCACTTCTTGTAAGATTTGACAACAGTTAATACAATTACATCTGCTTGTTGATTGCATCATACATTTCATTGACGGAGGAGCCTTAGGTTATTCCACATGCGTAGGTTGGGATGTCCCTGGCACAAATTGGGGAATTTGCCTTTGTTCTTCTCAGTAGGGCTTCAAATCTTCATTTGGTTGAGGTACGTGCTTCATTTTGAGACAAGCATTTTAACTAGTTTGTTGTGCTTATGCTTCTGAAGATGGTGAAATTTATCTTTCTGCATTTTAGGAAACAATTTTAATGCAAGATTGAAGATATATTTTATTAAAAGATATGCAGTTTTCTGGCAATGCTTATTATCATCTGAAATGTGATGTAATGGCTTTGTTTCTAGTTACTATTAAATACATAAACTGAATGTCTGTTGTTACTGCAGGGAAAGTTGTATTTATTGCTTCTTGGAACTACAGCTCTTAGTCTGGTATGCATGCACTGTTTTATAGAATAATAGTTACACGTAGTAAACTAGTAATTATCAATCATACGACAATGTTGAAATATTGGTCTTTTGAGCAATCTGGTGTGGTTCATTTGTCATGAATTCAAACTAGCAATTACTTTATGTCACTTTTGTATTTTGTTTTTATCCTAGAATAATTTTATGGTCTTGGTACATGAGTTATGGTTATTAGGCTGTCTATATCCACTATGAAGTGCTTGCAAGTTGCGCTTGCTTATGGCAAACTGTTGTTTCAAAGCGCACAAACCATGGCCATTTTTCTTGCATAATTTTTCAATGTTTGTAAAATAAAATATAAAATATGGGACTAAATGAAAAGTATGACAAACACTCCTTTTCATCCGAAAGCATGTTGATGGGCACAATGCCTGTCATTAACTTGCACGGTATTCAGCTAGCCAGCATCAGTGAAACATATTATGTGTTTTCATTTGATAAATTGTTTGTCGATCATCTTTATTTTACCTGTTCGCGTACACATTTACAAGCGGGCTATCACTAGAAAAACATTGGGCCTTACTAAGCAAAATTGTTGTGCATAGTTTTGAATGTTATAGCCAGTTTCATGGGTAATTTTGATATGTTTTGAGTAGTAAGTTCTCAACTATTTGTAGAGATTTTGAAGCTTACACAAACAGAAATAGTGCAGGTAACTACACCTTTGCTCTTCAAGCTAATTCCTGCTGTTGTGCATCTTGGTGCGTTGTTGCGGTGGTTCCCTCCTGATAGTCCGACAGAGGTAACTTGCAACTTTAGTAACTACAATGATTTATTATTTATTTATTTATTATTATAGTTTTTAGTTATTTCAATTTCCTGAGGATCCTGAATATGATTTTACTCTCAGATTGCATTTAAAGGGGACAGCTTTCGTGCGGACAGTGCTAAGCGTATTTCTTTGATGGTTCAAGGCTCTCATGATTCATGATATTTAAGTATATTATGAAGCAGAAATGAAATTTGCGGGCTTTACTTGACGGCTTCTCGTACTAAGGAAGACAGGTGCTAAAGAGCGCAAATGGCAAATGGAATAGTAAATGCAAATGGCAAATGCAGGCCAAGGGGACCAGGAATTTAAACCGGATCCATCCGCTAACCTAGTAACTTGGGCCATGTTGTTAATAACTTGAATGGCCTATTCTTGTGTATAAAGGAATGTGTAGTTGCAGTTGGTAGTGTAATTCATTTTAGATGCTATCCTCTTGAATTTTTTTTTTTCATAACTTTCCCCTTTTATGTTATCCAAAATTTTTGGGTTGATCAAGTTTTGAATGTGTAAGTTGTTCCTGTACAAGTCTAGACGTTAAGGCAGTCATCAAAGTCAAATGTATAATGTTCATAAACTTTTGAAATGATTAATGGAAGTGGAAGTTAAATCGATTTGCCGTTCTTTTCTTCTAATTGATCATTAAATACGTAGAATAATGTTGATTCCGTATCGAAACTGTTTGAAGTCTCCAATCGCCAATGTGTTGGAATAACGTTGATTCCGTATCGAAACTTTTTATGCCATCTTCACGCAAGTTTAGTGTAATAGAGAAAAACTCTGAATTTCTTTCGCTTTTTTTTCTTCTATCACATAAGTAGGGACGGTATAAAAAGTTAGGATGTAAAAGTATTATTGTATTGATTCCGCACTTGAATTTTTGTAACATTAGTTTTTGGGTATTAGCATTTATTGTGTTAACATTTTTTTTGTTTGAAAAATTATTCACGTTTGTTAAATATTAACTTGATAAAATTCAAAGGAGTATAATATCGATTTTAAATTAAGAAATAATTTACCATTATTTTTTTTAGTTTAATTTTTATACAAAGTCAATATAAAAAATGTTATACTAAGAATTAATTAGAAGTTATGATTAATATGACATTAAAATTAATTATTGTAAAAATTAATTTTTAAACATGATGATTTAGTATTGTAAAAATTCTTTACACTCTCAATATATAGACTATTTGGAGTATTTTTTTAATATTTGGACTATTTGAAGTATTTCAGTTGTTTGTCTGCTCCCTCCTATAATTTTAGCCGGCTATAGATATACATTTATCTGTCGTGCATGACTGCACGTGGTGATAAATACATTACACTCAGGGACAGTGAGAGCATGGTGATCAGCCATTGATTATATGTTCCAGATTTAAATTTGACGGGCAAGACAAAAGGGATTGCAGGAACTTTAACATAACCGGAGGGGTTTTGGTATGATGTTTTTGGCATCTGATGCATTTGTTTTAATTCCCCTATTTATCATATAGCATAAACATGTGCTGTCGTACAAGTATAAGAATGAATGGTGGCGAGCCCGATGACGTTAGTCCCTTCCAAATCCAATCACTATTCAGCAGGTTACATGTTTGTTTGTTGATTCATAATTCAACATCAACCAAAAGGGAATCGTACCTCAGCATCCCCACTTGAGTGGTCCCCTTCATTTATTTCTGAATTTTAACCGAAGCAGAAACCAGGAGGGCATTGCTAGTCAGAAGGGCCATGAATGTCGTGGATGCCTCCTGTTGGCCCATATTGTACGTGTTTTCTAACTGGGTGCCACTCCCCAAACCAATTCAAATCCTTACAATGTGCTTCTTTTTAAATATATCTTCTTCATATTTCAACTAGAAACAGAAAACACGATGATCAATTTTACATTACAAATTCAAACAATTGTTTTGACTTATTTTTTTTAATCAAAGTTAAGAGCGGAGCTTAACCCTATGGTTCACTTTTGAACCCGGCGTGGGGTCTTAGGAGGGCAGTGAAGGAGATATGTGTTAAATACTTACATATTCAAAATGACATTGATAGAAAGAGGAACCAGGTAGGATTTATTGTCCCCCAAGGAAATAAAATGGTGGTCCTTGTATATTATGCCTTTAGCCATGTCATGCTTCTGTTCATGATAATTCCACAAGTGCTGTGCTACGCTGCCCATGTTTTCTTATGCCAGAAATGGCGCCAATCAGTTTTTTTTTTTTTTTTACCCTTTCGTTCGTGCTTACTTGGTTAATAATTTAAACTAAGATCATTACATAAAGTTTACTTTCTTTCTTATATTATAAACATTGATTATACGACTCTGAATGTCATCCTTGACGACTACATGACTCTAGTCTCTAATTCTAAGTAATATAGATGCAATTAGTACTTAAAAACTTGCTTTGTGACACTGTGATTACTTACACTGTTACGCATGTTGATATAGTATAACTTTTGATTATAGTTTTCTCAATCAACCAAAAGGTAGGAGATTTTTTTTTAGTGAAGTTACAGTATATTCAACTTGGAGTCAATGATTAATTTATAACGATATTAAGATTCATCACTTAAGATATTAATATCTTTTTATAAGTATCTTTTTATAATATATTCTTAATCATACTACTATATTTTACAGTTAATATGTATTTTAAAGTATAAATAAATATTGATTATTAGATTACATATTTATGAATATTTACTTTATTTAAAATTTAATATATAAAATCATTAAGATAATTATATATGCTTCAATAATTAGAATGGTTAAATATACATTTACACACAATTATTAAAATAAATGCTAATTAGTATCTTATAAGTATTGGTTAAAAAAATGAAAGTAAAAAACATTTATTAAAAAATATTTGTTGTATTTACAAAGGAAATCATTTAACATGTAAATTTTAAAATTGTTTAAAATATTTATTAAAATGCATTGAAGGTTACTTAGTGAGAGCATTTAGAACTCGTTAGGTCAAATTATTAAATGCTAACTGGTAGTTCTTTTTTAATAGAGGCTAGCATCTTTCCCTTGCCTTTGGACAAATAATCTACAATCTTTACCTTGATAACCGTTATTTTTAAAAGTGTATTATTTAATGTTACCAATATATTCTAATAGCGTGTAAAAAAACACAAACTAATAGTGTGATTATAAATATATACTACTAAGTACCCAGAAAAAAATTATATGTATTAATGTGGTTATAAATATTTTTTATTTATTAACTTTTTTCGAAAGACATTTTTTTTAACTTTTTAAGAGTTTATTTTTTAAATATTATTAGTGTGAACAGTTTTATATTATTAACTAACTAAAAATAATTTTAAATTTAAATTTTAGAGTAATTATTAAAAAGGTCAACAATCTTATTTTATATATTAATTTATTATTAGATGACAATAAAAAAACTTTTAAACTGTCAATGCATATTAATTAAATTTATTATTTAAATATTAACCTTTAATAATTTATAATGATATATAGTTCTCCTTACAAAAAATTGATATATAGTGTTATAAATTTAATTATTAAATTAAATTAGAGTATTTTGACATGACTTGTTGCACTATTCAATTATAAATTATATAGTTAAAATTAATAAATTCAGTAATAATTACTTTAAAGATTATATTTAAACTAATGTTTTACTTAATAATATAAATTTTTTTATGTAAATAATATATCGAAATTAAACTACAATTAATTCAAAAGATACTATACTACAAATGATAAGTTAATAAAATACACTATCTATTACCATCCCTACATGTCTAATTGATATAACAAGTGAAATATTGACAAACTATATAAATTAAAACATATTTAAGAAAAAAAATAGTTTAATAGATGGATGAATATTTCATTAACAGTTATAAAAAATTATAAGAAGCGCATGAGACAAAACAATCTGTATGTTGGAAAATTTTAAAATTGATTTAAATTAAATAAAGTTATTATAATGTCAATTTTTGAATATTTCATTTTGTAAATATATTGAAAAGTTTCAATAAAGTATTGTTTTGATTTAATTTAATACAAAAAAATTTAAAAACATATATCATAAAATAAAATAAAAATAAGGAATTCCGTAAAAAGGTATAAGTAAATATTATCACACTTTTGCATAAAAAAATCTAAAAACAGAGGAAAAGTTATTATAAACGCTATTATAGACATACACTAATTTTTTCTTTCATATCTTTTTGTACTCTATTTTTATTTGACTATTTCTCTTTTTTTTTTCTTTTCTTTTCCATCATTTCACATCAATTTTTTTTTTCTTTTTTTTTTGTTTGCATCTCTTTTTCTTTCCATATTCATAAACCCTAAAACATTGATTATTTTCCAGGAAAAAATGAGCAGGTTTAACGATCCAATAAGGTAAGGACTAAGAACTTAAGACTGTGACAGCTTAACCCGCTGACTTAAAGGCGCAGACCAAGAATTCAAGATTCAAGATTCAAGAGCTAGGGCGTTAATCATACAAACTTCACCGAAATTAAGGCATACAACATGAAGCTTCCCCCACTTAACATCAATAACAATCAAATGTCTCTAACGTTTCTTTTTTCTTTTTAAATTAAACAAAATTACTATTTTGTTAAAACAAATCAACAACTAAAAAAATATAATGTTCTTATTTAAGTTGGAAAAATTATTAATATTTTATTTTTCAATCAAAGAAATAAAAAGAAAAACTGATAGTTTTAAGCCCTAACTGCTGTCAAACAAAATATGAGTTTTTCAAACTTTTTGTTGGTGAGGTTAACGTTATTTATCAATAAACAAAATCTTTTATAATATTAAATTGTATATTTCAAAGTCAATTAGTATTAATTTTAATAATTTTTTTGTCACTTAAATATTTCATTTGTCAAAAGTAATGATATATAATTTATAAATAAATTTATATTGCGCACAGATGAATAAAAATCTCTCCATCAATTTCAAAGTCAAGTATGAATCAAGGATTTTCTTCATTCTTCGGAAATTGGAATTGGTAGACTGAAGACATTATATTAATTTGTAACTTGTTGCATATAAATGTAAATTGTCATATATGCTGAAACTTGGGTTGAATTCTCACAAATATTCTTGAGAAGTATTACTTTCAAAGTTTAAGGTAATGAATCAATTTGGGAAATTCAAGGAAAAAGTGCACACCCATTGAGAAACATTCGCATCCAACAAATTCTTTCTCTCAGCAACTCCTGAATGGATCTTAAAAAAATAAACTCAAAAGTGATAGGAACTTTCCGGACAGAAAGCCCTAGAAGGGTTTGATTGGCATATATTATCTACAGAATCTTGTGGACGCGCTTTATTTCCCTCCTATCCTTATCCTCATATTTATAATCAAAATGGCAGGATGTGTGCTTCAGTTTCTAGTCACACAAATATATATTCTATCATGAAGAATACTTTATACTTTCATACAGTACTATACTAATACTTCATAGATAGATTAAATTAGTTAATGAAAAAAATAATTGAAGTAACAGTCCAACCTCTATTCATGCCTGCCGTGTGATTGAAATACAAACAAGATGCTTAAATATATGAAAAATAAATAAATCGGATTGTGAATTTATGTTTAAACTTTTTACCAAGTTGTTTGCACTTTCCTATCAAAAGTATAAAACCAAGAAATACATAGCTGGTTGAAAATATCAAAATGAAAAGTCAGCCGATAGATACACCGATTGTTTGTTAGAAAAGAAAAATTAATGATAATCATATTGTATGTAAGGTACGCGAGTTTTGTCAAGTCAATAACATAATTTCTAGGAAAAGCATTATTATTAAACTTATGGAAAAGCATATTATTAAGTTAGAAGGCGCAGAGAAATTAAGAATCAGCAAAAATTTATATTTAGACTACATATTGACTTGAAGCCATGCCTTTACAATTTTGCTGGCC
Source organism: Pachyrhizus erosus (assembly GCA_026544285.1). Taxonomy (NCBI): domain Eukaryota; kingdom Viridiplantae; phylum Streptophyta; class Magnoliopsida; order Fabales; family Fabaceae; genus Pachyrhizus; species Pachyrhizus erosus. Next base: position 6,727 of record JAMLFT010002991.1, on the reverse strand, counting down.
TTACAGGAAATGCTACTACACATCTTATTAATTAGGATGAAACTTTTGATTTTTGTTTAATGAACCCATAGCTTTTATTGTGTTTTTTTTCCTACCAAGTGAAATTTAATCAAGTGATCACTTATATGCTAATAAGAGCATTATCAATCCAACCAACTAAGCTCACAGGTAGAACTCCTTTTAGACTTGTTGAATATGTAGGTTCATTACAAATTAATTGATGGAAATAAAAACAGATCCAAATTTTGGCTTATTTAGGATTTTCATAAGATGTTGTTTCATTTATTTTACTTTATTTCTGGGCCAGAAGGTTACTATTGAAAAGCCAGCCATTCTACGGTGACGACAAAAATGTCCGTGTTCACTGTGTGGGGGGGCCATATATGCATGCTTTCTTCTGAAAAGCATAAGTCTCTTTCTGCACATCCACATCGTCTTGCAATTGAATGTGAAAGGAGGCATATACATGGTATATGGTGCCAATGCAGATATATTGGGGGTATAGATAACTTAAATGTGCATCGCCCTTCTGGTCACTTCCAAACAGGTTAATTGTATTATTCATTCATTACATTACAAAAATAAACTTGTTACTTATTATCCTCAGAATTGCAGCAAGAAAACAATCCAAAAACGCTTCAACAAATTTGTAAGTCAAAGTTTGGGGGTACGTACCTATTCAAAATTCCAAACTTATATTTTATATTATTATATTGCTCTCTAATCTATTTTTAGTCTTAAACCCTCAAGTTAAAAAAATAATAATAAATCAAACAGTTAATCGCCATTCACTTTTTTTGAGAAAAATACTTTAGTTCTGGACTGGGGTCTATAATGCACTGGGGTTTGTAATATTCTGTCAAATGAATTCTACACTCGAGCTTCTAATTCACAGGGGGAAGTTGAGATATATCAAAGTTGTTGAGATACATTTATGATGCTTGTTACCCACACTTACGAAGGATCCGAACTATATATTGAAGGAATATGGTGCCATCTATTGTTAAACACTCAAATCAACTCCACATGTTAAATTATTGTATTATATTAAATTAAGAAATTCAACTTGCAGTGCTATGCACGTTCCACAGGGGGGGAATCCTTGTGTTTAGATGGAAAAGTGCCTTTTGAAATTACTAACACAGGCAGAATAATATCTGAACAAAAGCCACACACCAGTATTAATGAATTTGCAAAATCTTCTTCCAGAATCAAATTTAAAACTAGCCTTATCGAAACCTATATATACATAATTTTTTTGTTATTCATCTGTATATACATAATTTGTTTGCACTGTTATATTTCCATAATGATATATTGTCACTTTATTAATCAGATAAACAATTGATAAATTATTTCACTTATTAAATAATATTACAATAAATTAATAGATAACAATTACAATTCTTTTATATTAAAATTAAACTTATTGAAACTATCCGCAAGCATTTGATTTGATATAAATATAGCGAAGAGCTATAACATAAGAAATCAAAGAGCTTCATTTCCAAGTTATAAACAAATAACTGACACCAAGCTTTAAATGCACAGAAAAATAATTTTTTCAGTTATAAATAATGAGAAAAAAAACTATAGACTATTTTACACTGTTATTTAATTATAAAAGATAAATTTATTAACTTTTATAATAATTATTTTAAACATAATACTTATCATGATGTTTTTTTGATTGACATGGATTTTAAACTTTTTTGCCCTGAGTTTATAGCTCAAACTCATAAATAATTACATTCAAACTAAACTTTGCCCGGATTATTCGACGAGTCTTCACAGCTTTGTTTATTTAGTATTTGAATAAAAATATTAAAATTGAATCTAATTCAACTGGGTTAATATGGCTTCATTTAAAAAAAATAATTAATCCAATCAAAACTAGCTAATTAATTGGATTAAAATGAAGTTGTTTCAAATTATCAATTAATTGTTAAAACACAATGTGTTTGGGAAGATATTCTAAGAATTTATAAATTAGTTTGTTAAAAATAAATTTATGTGGTATACATATTTATTGTAATCATTTTTAGTTTATTTTTATAAACTACTTCAATTATTTTATATTTTATAAATTTTTTTATATTTTTATTCTCACTAATTTACTTGAAATATCTTTTATTTTTTGTATTTTAGATCACTATACTTAGAAAATATTAAACAAAATATCAAAATTTTACCATTTTTTTATAATATAAAATTTTAAAAAATATTATCTTAATTTTTATGATTTGTTATTAAAAGTAAATTAAAATAGTAAAAGTGACGCAGACATTAATACATAAAAGAAATAAGAAACATATTTCTTGTGATAATTTTTTATGGCTTATTAAAATTTATTAAAAATGATTAATTTTATTTTTTATTTTATTTAATAATTTTTTCTTGAATTAAAAATAAAATTCATCAAAATTAATAATTTTTAGTAAAGTTTAGTTAATCATAAAAAAATATCATTAAGAGTTTTCTATAATCAAATTAATTAAATATTTCATTTTATATCATTTGATATTTATGAACTAACTTATTAATTAATCTTTTTCAATATTTTTATTCTATAAGTTAATTTTTTAACTTTTACCTTTTCACCTCTTAGCTTATACTTTATAAACTTCACTTAGCTTTTAAACATTCAGCTATTCACCTCTTAGCTTATACTTTATAAATATCACTTAGCTTTTAAACATTCAGCTAGTTTATAAATTAGTATTGTCAAACAAACCCCAAAAATGTTATACTTTTAAAAATTTTATCCACGCCCATAATTTTCTATCTGAAGTTTTGAATTTTCTATAATTCAAAGATAAAATACGAATTTCTTACTCTTTGATGATCAATCAATAATCAAATCGTATACTAATGTTTGACATTACATTTCATTGACATTTGGCTTTTTCTATGGTTAATTATACTTTACCTTTCACTGAGTTCTTTACTGAAAATGTGATGACAAGGTTAGTTAACAAACATGATTAAAAGATACTCATGATAATGGTTTAGGCACTAAGCGAAGGTGTTAAATTAATTAAATAAGAAGGCAAAAGAAGAAAATCTTAATTATTGAAGTATAAAACACAATATTTAATAAAATTATTCCAAACTAATTCCATTAATTTGATGTGAATTATCTCATTACGTAACCTTTGGATTCCACAGAGATATGCATATAAATATGTTGTATAATTTTAGTCAACTGCTTTATATATGATGGTGTAATATATATCTTCAAGGGATCTGATTATTCCATAGATCATATGGGACTAATAACGAGTACTCACTACTATTACTGCAAAGAACAATGTGTTTCTTTGACCATATGATCTTCTACAAGAGTTGACACTTGACAACAGATAAAAGAGCGAGTACATTCCTAAGACTGTTAATTAATATTAATAAATATATATAACACATGACAGTTTAAGTCACGGTAATTGGCCCAAGCAAGAATGAAGCAGAAGGGGATGATTTATTTTGTTCCTGCAGGGTCTTTGCCTTGGGGGCTGCAAGAGTAAGATCCAGATTAACAACTGCAGCTTGATGTTCTGCACCTGGTTGAATTTGATAAGAGCAATTATCAACAGTTTCTTGCATATAATCTGATTTGGTTTCTTGTTCAAAGTAGGTTATACGCCCTAGCAACGACAAAGTGGCATCATTATTCTTAACTTCACATTTAGACTCATTATTTTGATGAGCCGAAACTGAATTAGAACCTCCTATGTTGGTTTTGTTGCTACCAACCTGCTACAATAATTCAACGACAAAGGAAAGGGAAAAAAGAAAAAGTAAATTACTTTTTATTGTAAAGAGAAAGAGAAACATGTATCATTCAGTGTGAAATCAGGTATCTAATTAAAAGCAATAATAATATATAGTAATTCATTGTTATGATACCAAGTCAAAGAGACTTGAACGTCGCTTCTTCTTATCTATAGTTGCCAATCGAAGAAAGTACTTCTGAGCATGGCTTGCCACTTGTGTGGGGGTTCTTGTAGTCACAAAGTTTCTAGAGATTCCCCTCCAGTCACCCTTTCCCAGCTTCTCAAGTCCAACAAGGAATATGCGGTGTTCCTCTTCTGTCCATGGCACTCCTGATAAGTTTGCATTAAAAAAGAAATGCTTAACAATGTTAAGATTATTAATAGGTACATACATAAAAAAAATAAAAAAAAAATGAAATGGTAGATACTAGATAGGAATAAAGGAAAAAAGACACTAGCTAGTGCACGTATAATTTCTAATAATTTCAAATAATCAACAAATTCATATAATATCTAAAATAATGAAATTTGATTCTTAGTGGGATAGATTGAAAAAACAAAGGAACATAACAGTAGAGGGAACAACACAAGACAAAAAACTATAAGGAAGAAGTTAATCCGATTATTTGTATCTTCCTGATGAAGAGACAAGTATGGATAAACCTCATTATATATACCTTTCTTCCTCTCTTGGGCTCGACCTAAGAGGCCATCTGAGAGATACCCAAAGGAGGTTCGGTCAGAGTTTTCATCAATGGTTATTCTTGATGAAGAAAATGAGGAAGATGATGATGAAGAGGGTAAGGAGTCCATGCTAAAGCTTTTCTTGATGGTTACACAAGTGTCTAATTGCACGCCGAAGAGGCGAAGTCCAACGAAATTGGTCCCTCTCAAAGATGTGCAGGTCCTTGAATTATGGCCTATGATTCCACAATGTGAACACTTCCTTCCCATTCTTACTTCAACAAAGATTTTCTCACCCCACACCCCTCAAATAAAAACCAAATAGTGTTGTATGTATATGTGAGTGTGTATGTTTGTGTTTGCGTCTGGGTGTGTGAGTGAGAGAGAGAGAAATGGAGGGAGAGCAGAAAAAAATGGATTGGTTTGATGGTATATATTATGATGAAGTAAAGTGTGGGGTTAATGACAACGGAGTCACACCCACGGAAGTTGATTGGATGGATATAGTTTATTGTTGGACATTTTTACAAATATTTCCTTATTTTCATTTTTTTTTAAAAGAAATCATAAAGATAGGGATACCTTATCTTATTTTAAGCATTTATGTCCTCTGGGACTATAAAGGATACATCTAGACTGCAAATTATTATAAGAATGGATATAATATAATATACCAGAGTGATTTAGGCAACTGCATATACACCACGTTCTATGGTTTAAATTTACATAAATATTTACTAATGAACACATATTTTTTTTAGTCGATCTAACTAACTAACTTACGTATATGCTTACATGTTATTAATTATTTGTATTTTTTTTAATTAGTTCCATGCATACACTTATTTATTCTTGTTCAACTTCAACCAATGAATATTGAATTAATGGGTAAAAACAAGACAAGACGGTCAGGAATTATTTTTTTCCATTCAATCAAGGTAGGTCTATGTATGACTTAAGAAAAAAATATATATCACAGGAATGGAGGACTTTGAAAGTGGTGTCCGTCAACTAAAATTTCTTTCGAAGGAAGTTGCTAAAGGTACAGAGAATTGCTGACTTTCCAGCCAAATCTATAGAAACCATATTTATGGTAAGCTAATAGGGCTAGGTATGAATTCAGGCAGAGAACGGCAGCGTCGTATAAGGCTTATTTAGTTAAATTTATCCAACATATTTTTAGGAGAAAATAACAATAAAAATTATAAGTTAAAATTAATTTATGTATTAGCCAGTTTATAAAAACTCTTTTAAATATCTTCTCTAAAATATAAATTTTAATTTATATATAAACTAATTTTAATATATAAAAAAGCTTATTTATTTTTTTAATTTTTTTTAAAAAATATTTTTAAATAGACTTATACAAATAGTCTCATATTCTATCTAGATTTTTTAGGCTTAATTATTTTAGTTTTATGTTGAAGAATATTTAAACTGAAACACTAATCATGAATAAAAAAACTGAAACATTATTTGTATTATTTATATGTTTAAAATATAAAATATTATTTTATATAATTTAATTAATTTAATAATAACAATAAACTAAGTTAATTTATAGTTGCAATTTGATATACCTGCCTTATTAAGTTGGATTAGTTTTTTATTTAATTTTTGTTATCCCAACTCATACATTACGACACACATTTTTATCGTTTTAGTCAATATATATCCATTGTAATACTGTTCAAAGTCAAAACATCAAACCATTTTGTGGGGTGGTCTCTATATTCAAACATTTGATAGTAGAGTGGTGGACTAACTTAAAGTGGTCTCCATATTCTATTAACTTCTTAGTCCTTGTTATGATTACTAATTAGTTTTGCGAGAAATAGAATTATCAGACCAAGCCATTTCTATAGTTGTAATTGCTCTTGTTATGGTTTTCGTTATATATTTTCGTGCAATGAAGCAATTGTTTTTTTTTTAAAAAGAAAATCCATAAATTGCAGGGAAAAGCCTAAATTTGATATTAAAAAATGCCGCTTATTAACCAAAAAAGAAGTAAAGCCGCTTACTAACTCTGGATTCAATAATTATTAAATAGTGACTATGATATGTGTCTATTTAAAAAAATTATAATTTAAATAATGTAATTAATAATTATTAAATAGATCTCATAAATAATTATCCTATCTTTTTGCTTTTGATCTTTTTTAAAAAATTTGATCCTTAAAAAATAATTTTTTTAATTTTGATCATTTAAAAAAATTGATTTTGATATTTTAATTTATACTATTAAATAATATTTTAATTTTATTTTTTAA
>JAMLFT010002990.1:0-23338 GCA_026544285.1 Pachyrhizus erosus | reverse complement strand
TGTATATTTTTTTATTAAATTATATTTTTAAATTTTTATATATTTAAAATAATTAATAAATTATATTAGTTAATAAAAAATTAAAAAAAATTATCAAAATAAATTATATATGATTGTCATATCAAACTTTTTAATAAAATGATAAGTTAATAAATTATTCAATTATTACATTATTAATTAACATTATTATTTAATAATAAAAATTAAAAATTATAAAAACTAAAATAAAAAAAAATAAGATATTTTATATGGAATAAATTGTTATTTTTTTTATTCTGACTTTAGTTTTTTATTATTTACAATTTTGACTAAAGTTTAGTCCTTCATGTATACATTTGCTTTATTAATGAAAAATATCACAATATTCTTTTGTCATAATTTACTAATATTGTATGCTTATCTTAGAAATTTTCAGTAAGAATCTATGTTTTTTAATGTTAATTAGAGGATGTTTATTTATGATTTTATTTTCTATTGTTTTAATTACAAAACTGCTACCTTGATTTTAACCTATTTATTATTTTGAAAGATTTGTACAGAAAGCAGGAAAAACAAAACAACAAAATTTATTGTCAGTATTTTCTGTATAAATCTGTAAAAAAATAGATTAAAAATAAGAAGACATTTTTATAATTAAAAGGTAAAAACGAAAAATGTAAATAAGAAATAAAACACAAGTAAATGCCTCTTAGTTTTCCAGAATAATCGATTCGTGTCTCGGAAAATAAAATATATTCTCACATATAAACATAAGACTTGTTGATTCGTGCCTCTTGGTAGTTTTCCTCTAAATCTTAAGTCAAATATGTCACATTCACGACTAATGCTACCAACCATTATCATTTACTAATTTACGACCACTATTTTAATTCTCATATTGTGGCAATTAGATTACATCCCTGCTGTTGTAATTGGTAATTTTCTTATAAAAAAAAATCAAAATTAGCTGGGTTTTTTTTTTTATCAGCTGTCGATATTTAAAAGGATAAAAATGAAAAGATACTTTGACATGATCAAACATAAAAATCACTTAAAAAGAAGCATAAAAATAAAATTAGCTAGAGATGAACTTCTGAATTAATGTTATCTATCTCCTCTTACTAAGTACCCCACATTTTCCTTAATCCTCGGAGGAGGATTAATTAAAAAGCCCCACTATTCATACAATACAATGGCCTCTCGTTCAGCGGGATTCATCATGTGATTAGGGATGATTAATTTCAAAACTCAAAAAGTTTTTTTGCTTAATAATGTTAATGATAACTTATGTTCAATAAAGACACTTTTTTTCTTTAGCTTTTGGGCAGGCCAAACCAAATTTACCCACTTTACCTCTGTTAGCTAGACTAGAAGGCCAGTTTGTACAAGTTGTCCCAAGCACCGGCAGAAAACAACTACTCTTTTTATTCTTTTTCTACATCATAGCTACCCTGCACTTTTTATTTGACTCCTAAATAAATAAATACTCAAAAAAGAAAAAAAAAACAAAAGATAACTGACAAGCTGATCTTAAACATGTGTCTAATTATATATTTATCGAATTATGCCATCCCATCCTAAAAGTTCAAATTACATGTTTTTCCTTTTATTTTTTTAAAACAAAGTTTTTTTTTTAAGGATAAAACAATGATGATAGCAAATGCTAATATGGGTTTTAAATTTACACAACATCCTTGTCTATTTTTAAATTGTTTTAATATACTGTATTCATGTATATCTTCAACCCCAAAATGTTGAGTTTTTATAATTTTATAATGTTTTCTTAATTGTTTTATGTTTATGCCGTAGTTTTAATAACGTATGTATACCGAACCTTTTGGGACAATTATAGTCAGTGGAAGGGAATTCTAATTGGTTACTAAAAAGGGATTTGAAATCAAGCTAATCTTTTTGGTTACCATGCAGTAGTACATTAGTTAAAAGACAAACTAGCTTCTAGTAGGTAACAATGATAAAGACGTATCATGTATCCAATTTGATTCATTTCTTGCGATTCAATCAATGCCGGAATATTCATTTATCATTAATTGGTTCTCATTCCAAGTTTGTGATCAAACAGACATTAAAGTCCAAAGTGATCAACTTTCTTTCACCAAAGGCATACCCTGCTTTTTTCCATTGCTTTTGCCTCTCTCACTCTTTATTTATTTTCTTTTGGACGTTTGGTATCTTGTCATTGTCTGCTTTGCATCTCCTATAGAAGGAAGGAAAATCAAAAGCTGAAGAAGAGCGACACAACGGAAAATTAAGAAAACCATTCATTCCCTTTATATAAAACTCACAACAAAAGAAAATACATTGATGGGTGTAAGTGATGCATGCCAGAAGCATTAAGTTCCTAAATTAACCAACCAAACTCAGAACAAAACTCCCATGATACCCATTTGACCAAAACCACCACAACCAACAAGCAACCTTGTATGCATCTCTTACATCCCATGATTCTTCCATCATAACAATAACATAACAATAATTAACCAAAAGAAAAAGAAAAGAAAAGAAAATCAGTGGCAAATACGTAGGAAGAATTAAAATACAAAATTTAAGAACCTAAAGTTAAAGGTAATTCGGACCGCTACCCTCAATTCCCCGCGATGCAACGATAACACTCTCCCAATTCTTCACATTGTGATGAGGCAGAAACTCGGGAGAGTGCAATTGCAAAGCCTTTGTGTTGTGTTGTTTCTTTTATTCACCATCAGCTTTTACGCATATTTACGGAAACACCCTTCCACCCTAAACCACCGTCGTCTACGACGGAATGAGCATCCTTCACCGCCGCAGCTTGAACTCTCAAAAACACACTCCTAGAGGCCATCTTTGTGGGGGTGATAATAGGAAAAGTTATGAATGATAATGGATGATTGACAAAGCTAACAAAAGCACTAGAAAATGGAAATGGGGAAGCTATAGCTAAGCTAAGGCTTAGAAAAGAGACTTGGAATAGAGAGTGGGAGGGTGTAAGCATAGGGACAAGGAGTGACATGATGGGTCGTATATAAAGGCGAGATTTTAGCTTTTGGTTATGCATTATTATTATTATTCTTATTTATAATATGCATTTGAAGAAAAAAAAGAAAAGCGAAGTTGAAATTCTTGGTCTAATATAGTTAAGGGCATGTTTGTGGGGAATGCCAAAATCTCCACTAACTCGGTTTCCAAAGCTCTTGGAATTTTCATATTCATTTTTCGTGGGTTAAAGAGGAAGAGGGAAAGAAAAATTTGTAGGGGTTTGATGGGGTTTGTTTGTCTGCGTATGTGAACGTGGCTTGCTTGTGGGGTAGAAAATTAGTGTTTGCTGGTGATTAACTATTTTCTCACTTAGCTCAACACACAAGCTTTTATGGGCAACTTTTTGGATTTATTACCTTATTATTGAGGGTTGGGAGAGATGATGCCTAGTGTGTAGTAGTGGGGCATTAACCTAGATTGGAGTGAATGGATATGGGGGCGGATGATTGGCCCAAGGTGCAGCTAACCCCACCAATTTGTGCGTCCAATTTGACGCGGATGATTGAGTAATGAACACCGCCTGCGAAGGAAAACATACAAAGAAAAAAAAAAAAAAAATGCCCCAAGCAACATTGTCTTAATTGGGTAACAATTATCAAACTAGTGTGAGTTTAGATGTCAAATACTTTCTCATTCGTATTTAACATCGATCCTCATCTTAATTTCTGCTTCTAGTAACAATACTATATGCTAGTATAATGTTAATGTTTGAATTTTTATGCTGCAAGCAAATTTGAGCTTAGCATATATATATATATATATATCAATCATACTTAATTGTTGAGTTGCTCAAGCGTCAAAATTACCCACATGGGCTCACTTGATTAATAAGAAGCTACTTCTTGATGTTATAATAGATCTCAAAGATCGATTTTCTTTCTTCCGCGTCCTTCCTCTACCTCTTCATTTTCTTCTTCATTCTGAAACAGTATGTTTATTTGAACAGTTGAGTAAACACTCACAATTCACATCAGGAATGTATAAACAACTTTTGTCCTGGAATTTACTGAACAATTTTCCAAGTCCAGAAAACGTGCAATATTTGATGTCTAGTGCGGACTCCACGCACAAGGAACGTCCACATTTTGAACTAGGCTATCACAATTGCATGCGCATTGAAATTTTGGAGTCGTTGCAATAAATGGGGAAGACAAGGAGAAAAAGACGTTTACAAATTCTACCCTGCTCTCATGCAATATTTCTTTGCTTTTGTAACAACCCTTTGTCTTAGTCAAAGATTTTATTCCTACTCGTGATTAACTGTTCAAGTGGAACTGATCACGTTTATATTAGTACTAGTTAATTTTACGTCTGAAACTAATTTTATCCTAATTGAGTACATTCATTAATCTCTATCAGTAAAATAAAAAATTAATCGTGTTAGAATAGAACTGACCTGCGTATCTATTTGTAAACATTTTTTTGCAATTATTATGTAATGATCGATCGTATGATTCAAAAAGGTTGAATCATGTTTGTCTTGTAGCTAGGAATTGAAGGGTCAGCGAGTGGGATGGGTAGCAAGAAATTTAAAAGTAAGAGAAATGAGGAATACGCCAGACATTGAGAAAATGAAGTTGGGGCACTAGGCTTTGGATTATAAGAAATATAATGGGCACCAAAGTCGTTGTCTACCATATTGCTGGTATGATAAAGACTACATTTGAGACACTTAGAAACATACTTTTGAACTTGATAGAGAAAGAACGCACCTGTACTAACAAAATGTGCAGCTAAATCACTTTACTATAGATTTGGCCATCAGAATTGAAAAAAGCAAGACCTTACAAAAGCACATTAACAAGTCAGCGGTATAGATTCCTTCTTCCTTTTGCTATTTGCTATTGTTCAATAATGATTTACTTTCTCACCCCCAGTGTCTTTCTTGGTTGAAAATGAAAAGCCATTTTCTTCTAGAATTATGCAATAATGCATGCTATCTAGTCATCAAATTAATTTGTTTTGGCTAAAGAGAGGATTAATTCATCATTAAATAGGTCTTGAAACAAACTAATTGATCGATCCATCGATCATCTCACGGCAAGAAAAGGAGACAAAGAAATCAACGTCGATCAAACGTTTTAAACTCGTATGTCATACAGCTTAATCAGATGAATTATTTCTCCACGTGGCACTTTTATTTGCAGTTTCAAACAGTGTTGTCACGCTGCAGGTAAAGGAGGAATTTTGAGACAAAGTGCAGCCTCTGCCCTGTGCATAAACAAAAGGCTTTATTATTCACTTAATACAATTTTTATGTTTCAATCTTTTTACTTCAATATTACTTATTGTAATTCTCAAACTTATATTTTTTATATATATTTTTAATCCATTTTAATTCCTTTCACATGAAACTAAAACAAATTAAAAAAAAAATTATCTATAAAGATTAAAACAATAATTTTTAAGTATAAAAAATAAAATATATAAATATAAAAATCAAATAAATAATTAAACTTAAATAAAATCAACTCCATCATATTGTACACCAGCTAAGTGAAGGTGTGCAAAAGCTTTTAACTTACTCTAAACGATCCAAGTACGTGGATTTATTGAGCTTTCAATTTGCAGTGCGTATTTTGTGGCAAAGGCTGTGTCAGGTGGTGTCTAAATCCCTTAAGGACAGTACAGAACTTATTTTAGTCAATTGAATTTTCAATCAATTGAAATAACTCTTGTACTGATGTAGTGGTCATGTATTAAGAATTTTCATTGTAATCTCTTACATACCTTATGCTATGATAAATTTCACTTTGTTTATAAAATAACATAAAATCAGCTGGATTATCTTCAAAGAGCATTACATGTAATTATTTTAGCAAAAAAACTAAATTAGTATAAAAAATTATAAACATACGTGAATTTAATCCTTGATAGTACTATAACACCAGTTAATTTAATTTATAAATTTGACAATTGTTGCCATTATGAATCAAATTTATTGATGTATAATAAAGTCAGAGATAAACTTAAATTATGGACTTTAAAATTAAAAACCAAAACAATTAACAATTCTTAGTTCTTACCAACACGTGTTTTCAATCCGTATATTGAGTGTAAGTGTTTATTACAGGTTGTACATAGAGTCCATTTTGGTAGATAAACTAATTAAATATATATTTTTAAAAATAAATGCTTATTATATTACTACTTAAATATGAGTTACTTTTTATAATTAATTAATTAATCAACAAATTTTATTAATATTTCTTATTTTTTTAAAAGTACACATAATTTTTTTTTTAATATTTACAACAATCTCCTTTATAAAAACATAAATGTAATATACATAAAGAGTTAATATAATATATAAAAGAGTTTCATTATAATTTTTTAATACATTAAATAGGTTTAGTATATAAATAGAAAAAAGAATAATGTTATATATAATTAATTTTTTTAAAAAAATATGAATGTAATTTTCTCTTAAAAGAAATAATACAATTAATTATTTTTTATATAAATTATAAATTGTATTGAAATTATTAAAATAAGTATAAAAAAACACTTACGAACATATTATAAATTCTTTTGATGATATTCTCCTAAACACTTTTATGAATATCAATACCAAAAGGTAAATTTAAATAAATTGTAAATAAATTCTTCCTAATGCATCCTATAGTTTTCATAATTCGTTGAGTTTAACACTTGTAAGTAAACTTTAAAAACAGATTTACATGTGTTTTTACTTGTTGAAATTTGAGATAAGATTTTTTTTATCTCTCAAATTTTAAGTTGATCTTTTTAACTTTTGTAATTTGAAAAAAAAATAGTATCTTTAACTCAAGTACTATTAAAATTCTGCTTACGTGATTAAAAAATTAACTGCTCTGTACATCACAACCTACTATAATTTTATATTTTTATCATCATTTATCTTGTTACATATTTGTCTTCCATTCAAAATATTTATTTAGATGACATTTAAGAAGATGATGTTTAAACAGAAAAATTAAAACAATTATTTTAAAAATTATAAAGACTAAAAAAGATATATTTCAATTTTAAAAAAAAGACTTATTCTAAATTTTTAACTTTTAAAACTAAAAAGGCATTTAATCCATAAAAATACTTTCATTGTGTCTTATTTGCCTCTTTTGGGTTATAATGGTCCGTGCAAAGCAAGGTCCTATCTGTTCTGCATTATCGTGAGAATTAGATGACGCACCACCACCTTCTGATCTTTGATCATACGCATGTTACATGTGGATCTGTCTTTCAATAGGATATGAAGGTCATTTCATCAAATGGCCAGAGTTGACTCCAACTAGTTAGATAAACAAAACAACAATAAAATGGGACCCATGAGGCACATGGGCTGGCTCCCACCTAGTAGTCTTTGTGACAGGGTCATTGTGTCAAATTTTACTTCAGCATTACGTCATTAATATGTCATTAGAGTATAAACTTAGTTAATTCATGAAGTAATTAAACTAAAATTAATTATTTACATTCTTATATTTTTTAGTTCAGTAGACTATTGATGCACTTTACCATCTTTTTAAATTCAATATTTATAATAAACGAGTTCTTATTTACTAAAAAAATATGTAATATATAAATTAATTAATAACTCAAAAATAACTAAATTAGTTGAAAATTTTATATGAAATAAATTAATATGATCAAACTTATAATTTTATAATTTTTTATTAAATAACTTGCAATTTAATTTTAATAATATTATTTAGACGTTTTTTTTTAACTATGCGTGCGAGTGTTTAATTGTATTTATTTGAATATATTAAGCATTTTTTAAGACATAAAAAATTTATAATTTTTTTAAAATTTACTCTTAAAATTCAAAATAAGATTATGTTAGTAAAACATGCTTTTGATCTTTAACTATTTTTTTCTAGTTTTTAAAATTCATTCTTTAATTAATTCTTATTTTAATTTTTTTTAATGTAATAAATTAATACAATGTTTTTATAGGTTAATTATCTGCATTTTCTTCGAAGGCTAACTTTTAGTGATATCATCATCTTATTTGACAAGACATTCTAGGTATAACTTACGAGTCAGTTATATAGTTAATCGATTAAAAACATTAATCAAAACAGATTTTTAAGAATGGATCGTATTGTTCAATAACTTATAAATTTTTTAGCATAAAAAAAAAAAAGGAGAAACATATAATAGATAATAATTTGAACAAAATTATATGATTCAATTTCACCATTAAATTAACTTAATATTTTTAAACAATACGGGAATAGTCATTTTTAAACTTTGATGGTTAGATAATATGAATGTTAATTTAATTGACGTCAAACATCAAATTTTCATTAT
The DNA here is from genome assembly GCA_026544285.1 of Pachyrhizus erosus. NCBI lineage: Eukaryota > Viridiplantae > Streptophyta > Magnoliopsida > Fabales > Fabaceae > Pachyrhizus > Pachyrhizus erosus. Next base: position 15,031 of record JAMLFT010002990.1, on the reverse strand, counting down.
TTGTATTCCTTTAATTTATTACTCTAACAGACAAAATAATTTAGTTCTTGTAAACAAATTAAAAGTAAAATAAAAATTTATCTCATAATATATATGTGTGAATAAAATTTGGTGCACGACGTATTAAATATTAAATTGAATAGTATTGTTTGAAAGTTCATTTCAGTGTGACTCACAATAACAATATTAAAAATTAGTAATGAATAGAATTCATAAATAAATAAATAAATGTTTAATGGCTATTACATTAATATTTAATTTATTTAAGATTACCTTATGTAATAAAATATGTTTTATAATTTATTAAAATTTAATGTACTTTTAATTTATATTTATTTAAAAATGAAAAATAAATTCACAAAAACTTTTTAGGTTAGAAATTTCAAGAAATAAATATGTTTTTGCATGTGTGAGAAAGAGAAAGAGATAATAAAAAAAATACACAAAGTAATAAACTAAAAAAAATTAAAAAAGAAAGAAAGAAAGAAAGAAATAACATGTACAATGAAAGAATTTTTAGGGGGAAGCATGTTCAATAGAGCAAAGTTGGAGAATAAATTCAAATCAGCTTTGGTTTTGGGCAAATTGTGTGTTGCTTTATTATCCCCTTAAAGAGGTGCAGCAATGGCTTTGATACTAGACCACCTCTTACACTACAAGACTTTCTAGATTTGCTGTCTCACTTTTACGTTTCAATTCCTATGGCTGGGCTGGACTTTTAATCTCCAATTTAGATTTTTCCCAATGAAAATTGTAGGCATTATACTCTAATTGCAACAAATTTGTGGTTAATAATTCAATATGCTCGACCAGTATGGTCATTTTTTTTTTTTACATAAATGATTTATTATTTAGGAAACAAATTTTAACATATCGCTATAAGAGTAAAAGGAAAAACGAATTTACTAATGCACAATCTTAAATACTGACCAAGAAAATGAAAATAAAAATTATTAAAATTATGAAATATTATTTATTTCAATACAAAAAATTCACATATTAATATTTTAACATGGAATACATTTCTATTGATACAACTTTTATTTAAAAAGACTTAAATATAATTTTATTATTTAAAAAATAAAATATTTTATATTTTAATCTTTTAAATTTTTTTTTATTTTAGTTCTTTAAATTTTATTTATTTATTTTAATATGTAACATCAAATGTAGATAATTATCTTATCAAATTAAGTTTTTAATAATGTGATAAGTAGCTGAACTAATTTAAAATTATTATTTAAAAAAAATAAACTAAAAAAAATATTAATATATATTAGACCAATTTATTTAAACTTAAAAGAATGTTTCTAATTTTTTAAAAACATTTTTTTTAATTAGAAACAGATAATAGTAGTATTTAAAAAAAAAAAAAAAAACACAAACAAACGGCCGATTGTCAAAACATAAAATATTTGCATGATACACAATATTATTAGTATAAAGTTGTCTACATTTATACGAGTAATATAAATTTCATTGGATAAAAGTTGCATCAATAAAAAAGTGATATGAGTTAGTAAATAATATTAGTAACTAAGATTTGGAAAAAGAAAACGTTAACCTAAAAATGAAATATAAAATGAAGGGAATTCAATGATTGGATACTCGATGCAGGGTAGGAAAAGGAAAAGGAAAAGGAAAAGGAAAAGGAGAATGGTTGCACAAATGATGTGTGTTGTGTGTCTGAAGAAGGGAGTACAAAGAGCGGCGCGTGAGGCCTCGAGAGTGTATATGAGGCAACAGTGGTGGGTCCATTTTATGCGTTTCAATGTTTTTTAAGGCATTGGATCCCGCATGCGCAAAGCAAAACAATACCTACCATCCTCTTCTCTATCTTCGCTTTTTACCTTTTCTAATTAATGCTCATTTCTGCTTTTTCACTGTGCTTTTTCCTCCTTTCCTTTTTTTTTTTTTTTTTTTTCGATTCGATTACATGTACCCTCTGTTAATAATCAATCATGTAACCATGCATTCACGTTATTCCATAAACTCAAAGCTCTGCTTTTCTCACTTTACCTTAGTGTTCCTACACACACTACACAAACCTAAGTAAGCCAAAACCATTCCGTTATTTTAAGTAAATGTTTTCACATCTACGTCTAACCATGTTCACTTTTCGTTTTTCGCTTTTCTATTTCTTTTAACATAATTTCATCTTCCATCACTGTCTAATTTAGCATGCTAGGTCAAGTATTCTTTAAGATTTTTTATTTTTTTTTATTCCTACAACAATTTCGGTTCTACCAGTTTCAACATAATTTTATCTCCATCACTTTCAAATGTAACTAACAAGTTAGCTTGTCCAATCCAGAAAATATCTAAGTAATGACCTAAATGTAAAATGAATTTTGATATACAAAATTCCTGCTTTATATATTACAAAATTATCAGAGAAAATTGAATTCATGTATACAATTCTTCAAAAGAAAATCGAGGAGGAACTGGTTGAGAAGCATATTTTTATCCCTCCCTAATTTTAAAAAAAAATTAAAGATATTATTAATGTAAAATGAAATAATCAAGTATGATTATAGTATATGATTAGACCTATCTAAACAATATAAAAAGAAATCACTTTATCGTTATATTAATAAATGAAAGTCTCATCATTGTAAATTTATAACTATACAACGCATATAGCTAAAAAAAAAAGTATAATCTCAAACCATTACATGTCACAACTCAATTTTCAACCAATATAAAGACATGTTGCATAGGTGAAATTTGTGTCATGAAAATAATCAATTCATGAAGCTGATCTAGTTTGAATTTAATAATGAAAATGTTGTTTTCTAAATTTCCATGTAATTGGTTAAATTAGTATTTGAATATACGTGTAGTCAATCAATCAAAATAGTATTTCATGTTGAGACTTAATTTGACTAACGAAATACACGTTTAAGGACTTTAGGTGTAATTTTCATAATCGAAAAATTCATATGACCAACAATATAATTTTGGGGACTAGTTTTGTTTGTCTATTTACACATAATAATTAATAATAGTATGAGGAAGAAATAGTTAATGTTTACAACACTGTTTTAATTTTTAAATTATAGCAATCATATGTACAAGGCAAATGTTTATTAGAAATAGTAATATTAATAATTATAAGGGAATATATACTAAACTACCTAAGTTTTGAGTCTTTTCAAAGTATTATCACAATTGATTAATTTTAATTATTATTGTAATAAATCTTTAAATTAACTAACAAACAAATAGATCAAACGGAAGGTACTGATTCTCACTAAAAACGATATTCATATTTAATACCTAACAATACTTCAAATAGCATTGTCTCCAAAGAAAAATATATGTGAAAAAAGAAATAGTCATATTGGGACCAACGGTGAAGCATCTTAGGCAACAATATAATTCTTAAAGCGTCTATTCTTTTTGTAAACCCGACCGCGATGGTTTATGGTCATTAATTAACATAAGTAAATCTACTTCCTTTCTTCAAAAATACACTGCTTAAGTGGGAATGTGAAAATAATAATTTGAAATCAAAAGCAAGTAGATGTTGACTCTTAAATTAATGAGATGAAGTTCTTGGACCTTAAAATTAACAATGAAAATCGAGCCTTCTTCTTGATAAACATACAAATACAAGTTATATGTGTACAGAGAGAGGGCTCAAAATCTATCATTCAAAATTAACTACTTGTTATAATTGTGAATTTTAAAAAAATAAAAAATAAAAATAAAAAATAATTTTTTAAATTATTCTTAAAATAATTTGATCTCTTTTTTTAATATACATAATATTATAAATAAAAATAAATAAAAAATACAAAAATGAAGATAAAAAGAAATCGGCTAACAAATCGAATAGTGGATTTTGAAAATGAAGTTGTTTTAAATAAAATTCTTATTTTATCTTTTCTTTATTAAAATTAAGCTTCTAATTTTTTAAGACTTTTTTGTAAAAAAATATTTGGCCTAATTTTTTTTAAAAAAAGATATAAACAAGAAAAAAAAAACATACGAAACATTACCTTAATATATTATTTTTCAAGTTGGGTAAATGGTCCATAGCGGAGAAGACTACCCTTCGTCACAGGTGGTAATTGGTTAAAACTCTTCTAGAAGTAGTCTTTCATTACGAGATTTTGACATTGCACTGTCATTTTGATAAGTTAGAAGGAAAATAATAAATGAGTGAAACTTTTGAAATTTAATTAAAAAATAAATTTTTTTTTTGGCAATTAACTTTTTTCTTTTTTTCCTTTTACTTTTTTAACCAAATAAAAAAAAAAATACACATCATTACATATGCTTTCTTTCTTTTCTATTTATTTTTATTCCAACCAAACATACGGGTAAAGTTTACGAAAATTATAACTATCTATGTAAATACAATGAAAGCTATTACAAACAAATCTTAATTTCTTATTTTAAATAATATTAAATTATATTTATATGATCAAATTGTATTTCAAATGTTTAAACTTAATTTATAAATTATTTAGATAAGTTAAACTATTTGAGAAGTCTCTCGTTCTTGTAAGGCTTTTATAGCTAATAACTAATAATTAATGTTTTAAAAGGTTTTCTTTTAATCGGGTTTTCAAAGATTTTTAAAACAATGAAACTACTTGATTTAGTGATAATAATCTCTATAATGTAAATTTAGAAATTTAAATTTCATGCGTCATTTCTTTTTTTGTTTGTACTAAAGGTATGTTTCGTCCAGTTTTTTTATAAGTTACTTTTAACTTCAAGTTAAAAATAAGAATTTTAAAAAATAAGTAAAAGTTGTTTGTTAGATTTCATAATTTGTTTTGGCTTGAATTTTTTTTAAAAAAAATTAAAAGTAGTTTGGTAAAGTTTTTAAAGTAATTCTGTTTAATGAAAAAAGTATGTTTATAAAATAAAAATAATGTCTAAAGTCAATTTAATTTAGATTAAATAATGTTAATAATGTAAAAAAATAAAAATATTAAAGTACAAATATTTTAAACTTTTAATTTTTAAAATTGTCAATAATTACTTTAAATATTTTATTAATAAAATAATAATTTTTAAATAATATATATAATGTCAATTAAAGAAATTTAAATTTTGATTACAAATGTAAAAGTTAGTTTATATTTCCTTGGACACGAGACCAACAAAGCTTGCTGTATACCTAAGAATTTGTCTAATTGAAGAGAATACTTCAGTTGTTTATATTTTCATACACAATAAACTATAAGATCAACTTCAAAAAAACCATGAGACCGAGGTAAGGACGCGATCAATGGTGCCATCTTAAATAGTAATACTAATGAGAATCAATAATAAGTAATAATAAATAAAATAATAATTTTATCAATAAACAAATCAATAAAATAATAAAATATATGCATAAAAAAATCAATTGGAATAGAAAGAAGAACTTGGGTTAGCTTTTATTCGAGCTCCTTTTTTTTTTATGAAAAATAAGTTATTTACTTTTTAAGAACTTTTTTTAAAAAAGTGTTTGATGTAACTTTTTCTTTCAAATAAAAAATAAAAAGAAGATTGGACTGAACATTAAGAATATTTTTAATCAACAGTTGAAAATTAATTTTTTCACAGTGTAAAAATTATTAAAATAAATTTTGTCTCTACTGTTTTTCATACATATAGTCAAGAATCAAATTCTTAATAAATGCTTAAATAATTAAACTATTTATCAATTTATTGGATCTTGTTTATTAATATTAGATTGACACATCATTCTCAAAGTTAAATATAATTTATATTAAATATAATTATTAATTTTATCAATAATTTATTTAAAATTTCTAATTATTATGGTTGACAAAATATATTAGATCTATTAGATGAAGTTGTAGAAAGTGGCGAGATAAGTTAGGTGATTCAACTCTCTAAATTGTCCTACCCAACTTGCTAACCTAGTGGGGTGAAGACATGGGAGGGGAGGACAAATTGACTTCTCTAATCCACCAATATTTAAGATATATATGTGTAATTAAAAAAATAATAACAGGTAAAACTATATAAAATAAAATGAGCGGTATATTAAAAAGAAATAAACTAGTGTTTTTTAAGATTTTTCTTTTCTTTTGATTTTTTTTAGGTAAATTGACCTTTCAATCTACCTCTAAATAAGATGTGTTGTATTTTTTAAACTCATTTTCTATTAGTAGCTTAACTTGTTCCACCTTGCTTTAGGTGGGTTGATGGCGGGATAAGGTGAATCGAGACAAGTTGACTTGTTTTATCATCCTACTAATCATACTTTATATATGGATTAAAATATGATCTATAAAATAATTGAGTCTTATGTAATTAGTGATATAAAAAATAATAATTCATTAGGGGTAATTTTGTATAAGAAATTAACTTTGATTTTAAATAACTTATACTTATGGTTATGTGTGTTAGTGATGTTTGTGGATGATATTAAGATGAGCTAACTCATATCTTTATTTGATTAAAATATTTATTTAAATTTGAATTTGATTTAATTAAAATTGAAGAATATAAAAAAATAGGTCATTTCAATTTGTTGATATAATAAGAGTTTAATGATTATGTATTTATAAAATATTTTATATTGTTATCTAATCACAATTTTTTACTAATGCAACTTTTAAAATACTTATTATAAAAATTAATAAAATTATTATATATGATAGTTTATAATTGAATAACAATATAAAACTTTTTTACATTGTCAATAATATAACATTTTTTTTTATGTGAATTTTAATCATAACTATATTTACATCATAAAATTAAATAAATATATAATTATAATTAAAGTATATTCACAATATATATTTTAATATTAATAATGTCAAATAACATCATATTATACAAAACATCCATTTAGTTAATATATTATATTATTAATGTATAACTATTTTAAAATACACTTGTATAATAGTTAAATATGTTTTTAATGTTTTTAAATTTTGAAAAGTTAAATTTAATCCCTTTAAAAAGTATTATTGTTTATTTATTTTTAATTTTAAAATAGATCGTTTTGGTGTTCCAAGCGCTATATAAACAATTTTTTTTTATCTCTCTGTGCCAAAATCGGGATCTTTTGTTATTAGCCTGCAATAATAGTAGAGATATGTTAATAAAATTTTATTTAGAAAAAAAAAACATATTTTGTAACACTTTATCTTGAACACATTTTTTATTAATTGAAATTAAATAAATTATAAAAAAAGACCTATTAAATACGAAAATGAAACTTACATATTGAACGAGATTCAAATCGATTTGACTTAATAAAAAATAAAGAGTAAAAAGAAAATTAATGTTTCTCTAACATGTAAAAAAAAAAAAAAAGAATATATTGGGCATTAAATTGTGTTGGCTTGATTGAATAAAATAATTTGAATTATGGGATGCAGTGTACGAGATATTTGAAAGAATGGCTTATTATGGAATATCATCAAATTTGATATTATATCTGACAAAGAAGCTTCACCAAGGCACTGTGACCTCTTCCAACAATGTCACCAATTGGGTTGGAACCATTTGGATAACTCCCATCTTAGGGGCTTACCTTGCCGATGCTCATCTTGGTCGCTATTGGACTTTTGTCATTGCCTCCGTCATCTATTTATTGGTACCCTTTCTTTACAAAATATCTCATTTTCTTATTTCTTCTTTTAGCTTAATATACATATATATATATATATATATAAGCTGCACTTTCTATTGTAGCTTCATTCAACATTTAATATTATATATAGTCATAAATTATGTTTACTTTTTTAATGGATTAAAACTCCAATAAATGTTCATTCTATTCTTCAACCTCCTGATGAAAACTGACAATCTATCTAGGTTCGACTCTCCAGCCAATAAAGCATTCGCTGATCAATTTCCACTTTCAACTCCCAATTTCATTGATTCAATCAACGCTTAAGTATGAATATTGTATTTAAAAATAAGATATTTTTAGTTTTGATTTTTTTAAATTTTTATTTTATTTTTATTTTTTTAAAATTTATTTTTAATTTTAATATAGTAATAGCATCAAATAAAATAGTAATAACGATTTTGAAAATTTAATTAATTATTACATCATAAAAAAGTATGATAAGTATAGTTTTTTTCTTATTAAATTATGTTTTTAAATATATGTCTATTTAAAATAATTAATGATATCAAATTAATTTAACAAAAAAATTACATATAACTATCTTATCTTTGATAGCATAATAAGTTATTAGACTATCAATATTTTTTACATTATCATTTAAATAACTTAGTAATAGAGACTAAAATATTTTTAAAAAAAAAAATTAAAAGATCAAAATAAAAAAAGTTATTTTTTAAAGACTAAATTCATATTTAAGTCTTCATTAAAATTAATTTATGTTGCATTGTAATGTAATTTAATAAATAATTAAAGAAAAATATTTAAAAGACATGCTTTAGCACAATTTTTAATATACTCTTTAATAATATGACTTAAATATATTTTTAGTTCTTTAAAATTGAAGTCTATTTTTTAATTTTTAAATTTAAAGATATTAATTTTAGTCATTCTTGATCAGTTTGTGACAGTTTTTATATATATTTTGTGATAATTTTTAATTACAAGAATGACTATAAAAATATTTCATAAATTTAAGGAACTAAAAAATAAACATTTTATTTTGAGAGACTAAAAAAAGATACTTTCATATTTTAAAAACATATTTAAACCTAATAATATTAACTAAAATTAATTAGAAGTCATGAGTTTGTATGACCTAACTCACTTATAATTTTATAATTTTTAATCAATAAAAATATATTAAAAATATATTACTAACACTCCTTTACCTTTTCAAATATTTTTGGTTTGAATATTTGTCATGTATTTGCTCATATATCTATCTAAATTGGTGATAATTAGGTAAAGTCTTTGTACAATAATGAGGTGTTACACCATTTGAGTTTATGAAAAATGCACAATATTTTAACATTAATCTCTAAAAGAAATAAAATTAAAAAAAAAACTTTCAAATATAATATGTCAAACATTTTAGTTTAAAATTCAAAAAGTTGTATGAGTTAAGTGGTGACATTAATATGTTTAGGAACCAAAATAATAATAATAAATGACTAAATATAGAGATTTATTTGAAATCTTGAACTTATTTTAAATTTTCTTAATTTAAGATACTAATATGATAATATTTTATGTTTTACCTTACAATAATGATTTTACATAAATATATGTAAGTAACAAATTTTAACAATTAGATTTTAAGAGAATGGATGCTGAAAATCAAGAGTAATTTTTTTAAAATTACTTAATGAGTCATTTGATTCTTATATATGTATGTATATACATATAATGATTATTTTATATGAGAATAAAATGATTAAATCTAAACTATATAATTATACATGAATGATCAATATTAATCTTGAAGAATTATGTGACTTTTTTTAAAAACTCACATGATTTGACGTGTTATAATCTTAATTATTCAAATTATGATATAATAGTCAAGTTTTATTTTTCTCACTCTCATAAAAAAATCATCTCATAATATATATTTCTAGTATATGCAAGGACATATATTATGAGAGAGTCAATTTTATATGAGAATGAGATGATTAAATCTAGATTGCATAATCATATATAAATGATCAAGATTTAGTCTTAAAGAGTCATGTGACTTTTTAAAAGACTCATATGATTTGATGTGCTTTGATCTTTATAATTCAAATTATGATTTAATAGTTAAATTTTATTTCTCTCACTCTTATATAAAAAAATCTTTTCGTAATATATGTTCCCAATACATATTAATGTGTATATATATTATATGTATACAAATATTAAATATATATTTTATATATATATTAAAAAAAATAAATCTATGCATACTTGAATATATCAAAGAAAAATATTAATAATATATTATGTAACACAAATTTTTAAATACAAATTTTTCTATTAACTAAAATTTATAAAAAATTATAAACTTTTGTGAGTTTCAGCTCTTTTTTAGTTAGTTTCTATCATAATTTTGTAGTGTCCAATAAATTTTAACTAGTAATAATAATAATAATATACTGTTAATATTACTTTAAATTAAATCAGAATACCGTTTTTAGGGTAATTTAACCTTTCATACGCTCTCTCTTGTACTTTGTCTTAATACAAAGAAAAATTTGAGATAAAAAATTATATATAAATTAAGGAAATGAAATAGGAAAAAAGTGAAACGAAAAATATTTTCTCTCTCATGTTTTTTTAAAATCAAACCAGACCTTGCAAGCGAATCAATTAGGTGTTTATTATGTTTAACCCAAAAAATATCAGAACTGGTTTGAATAATTTGGTGTATGTTTATTCAAATAAAATATTTTTAATCGAATAAAAGCCCAATGCTTAATTAAAAAGGTTAAGAGCAAGGTTCACTTATTAATCATTATTATTTAAACTTCTCATTATTGATAGTTTATATAATATGGTTACGTTTTGCGAATTTAAAATTTTATCTAACTTAATTTTTATAAATTTGTGTTATCTTATTATTTATTATTTAAAAGACAAATTTAATTATCCCTATTTTAACTACTGTACAAACATGGTAAAATCAATGAATTGACAAAAAATTACTTTTATTAGGTCATTAATTGGTTTGATTTTAAAACTGTTTTTCTCTTTTATTGTTTGAATGAAGAACTTGGTCAAATAAATGAACTGTGAATAATTACCTTCATTAGGTTAATAAATGGTTTGGTTTTAAAACACTGACTTTTCTTTTATTGTTTGAGTGAAGAGAGAAAAAATAAAAGGGGAAGAAAAAACAAAGCAGATATACTTGACTCGGTTGCTTTAATCTTTTCTCAAGCTATATATATTTGGATTGTGTTCTGTCCCTGAAGTTTGTTCTTTAAAGTTTAAAACTTTACTCAGCTATACAACTTATATGAATTCACCCAAAAAAAAAAATGTAAAATCACTTCATAACTAGTGTATGAGACATAAAAGTCATCAAACATCATTATAACCATATAAATATGTTACACCCTAATTTATATGTCTTCAGTTCAAACCTTCTATAGCACTAAGTATTTCCACTCATTCATGATTATGGTATATCCACTTTAGTGTTTAGGATGAGTTATCTTATTATACTTTCATTAGTGATGTTGAATGAATCATGTGCATTTGGAATGGCAGGGTATGTCTCTACTTACACTATCAGTTTCCCTTCCAAACCTAAGGCCACCAGAGTGCCATCAAATGGATGTGACAAAATGTGAAAAAGCCTCCACATTACATCTTGCTGTGTTCTATGGTGCACTCTACACTCTAGCACTTGGAACCGGTGGAACCAAGCCTAACATTTCCACCATTGGTGCTGACCAATTTGATGACTATGACTCAAAAGAGAAGAAGCTCAAACTCTCTTTCTTCAATTGGTGGATGTTCAGCATCTTTATTGGGACCCTCTTTGCAAATTCTGTTTTAGTCTATATACAAGATAATGTGGGGTGGACACTTGGGTATGCTCTTCCCACTCTTGGACTTGCAATATCAATCATCATATTTTTAGCAGGCACACCCTTTTATAGACACAAATTACCCACGGGGAGTCCATTCACTAAAATGGCCAAGGTCATAGTGGCTGCTATAAGGAAATGGAAAGTGCGTATTCCGAGTGACACTAAAGAACTTTATGAGCTTGATTTGGAAGAGTATGCCAAGAAAAGGAGAGTCAGAATTGATCCCACTCCAACTTTGAGGTCTGAATTCTACCTTAAATTCTCATGAACTTGATGTGTGATTTTTAACATATGAAATGTTGTTAGTTTGTCATGTGGGTGGGTACACATGTATATGCTATTGGGAAGGGGAAGCAAAGTTTGTTAATATACATTATGAATTATATTATTCTTACAACAATTTATTCAACAAAATTTGTTATCTCTACGTCTCGTTAGCATATCACTCATTTTATATTTTTTCCTCTTTTATCACTTTTTCTTTCATTATTGTAAAATTTGGATACAAATAATATTATTTATACATTTTAGCTCGGAGTAGTTAAGTTTTAGTTGCTTGCCTATAATACCACATAGATACTGTGATATCTACACATCATACAAGTTATGCTATTTACATCTAAATATATACTATGAGAACATTTATTTTACGGCATAATTTTGTATTTTTAAGAATCACATTTTCAGAAGTAATATGTCTAAAAATGTTATTCTCATAGATATGTTTGATTAATATTTAATAATAATTTTAGAAAAAAATATTTAATTATAAAATATAAAAAATAAAAAAAGATTATAATAAAATATAGTATGAATAAGTAGTTATTATAAAAATAATTTTCATATTCATATGGTAATGTGAGATATTTATTCCCATCTCATAGAAATATAATATACTTGAAACATAAAGATATAATTTTTCTAAAAGTATAACATATCAAAAAATATATTTCATAATCGTTTAACAAATATAAAAATATGTATTCTCCTTGAAGAATAAAAAAACAAGACATGAAACAAAAGTCCTTATATTTTTCTAAATACCCCCATATGCTCAATTTATATATATGTGAATATCACAATATCTACTTGATATTATAGGCAAGATATCAACCTAAATTTAAGGTCTTTTTCAAAAACTTTTAGGATAGACAAGAAGAGAAATAAGGTTAATTACCTCAAAAGATTACAGGCTACACTAAAGTTATTCACGTAAAACACTAACAAATTCTGACCTTTTGTTTTAGTATTGTGATTATTCATTTGAATGCTTATGAATCTTATATTTTGGCTATCCTAATAAATATTTTATGGCTTTACTTCCATATATATTTAGGTTCCTCAACAAGGCATGTGTCAAGACCGGTTCGAGTACTAGTGGATGGATGCAAAGCCCTGTTACCCATGTAGAGGAGACCAAACAAATGCTACGAATGATCCCCATCTTGGTTGCTACACTTATTCCTAGTGCAATGGTTGCACAGATAGGTACCCTTTTTGTGAAGCAAGGTATAACACTTGATAGAGGCATTGGCAGCTTCGATATCCCCCCAGCAAGTTTAGCTACATTTGTGACTCTATCTATGCTTATCTGTGTGGTGCTCTATGATCGTTTCTTCGTCAAGATTATGCAAAGGTTTACCAAGAACCCCCGTGGTATAACACTTCTCCAAAGGATGGGAATTGGTCTTGTAATCCACTTAGTGATTATGGTAGTTGCATCCCTAACTGAAAGGTATAGACTTAGAGTGGCCAATGAACATGGGTTAGTAGAAACTGGAGGACAGGTTCCTTTGAGCATTTTCATCTTGCTTCCTCAATATATTCTTATGGGAGCTGCTGATGCATTTGTAGAGGTTGCCAAAATTGAGTTCTTCTATGACCAAGCCCCAGAAAGCATGAAAAGCCTTGGCACTTCATATTCAATGACTTCCTTAGGCATTGGGAATTTCCTGAGCACTTTTCTTCTCACAACAGTTTCACATGTCACCAAGAAAAACGGTCACAAAGGATGGGTTTTGAACAACTTGAATGCTTCTCGTCTTGATTACTACTATGCACTTTTGGCCGCACTAAACTTTGTGAACTTCATATTCTTCGTGGTTGTGACAAAGTTCTATGTGTATAGAGCTGAAATTTCAGATTCCATAAAAGTGCTTGAGGAAGAGCTGAAGGAAAAGACCTCAAACCAAGTGATTCCAAGAGATTAATTAGATGATTGAATATTGGAAGTGGAAGATGATATAGCTAAAATTGTCAGAACATTGCATGATGGACATATAACTTTTAGGAGGACTTCGACAATTGGAGGTCATTTTAGAAGAAATGGGATATATGTCATGGGTGATATGGTCTTTAATATGTGATAATTTGGACTTCACTCTTCAAGAAATGTCACGATCATTGTGGAAAGAACTCAGTAGAAGTGAATATTTGATTTTTTTTTTTTTTTTATCAATGTGTAAACTTGTAGACTTAAATATTTATGTGAAACCTATTGGTGGATATTTGTTTGTGTCTTTTTAAAAAAAATGAATATTTTTTTTTAAACTTTATTAGGAAACTGTTGAAAGATATTTCTTTTTTCTTCATAAACTAATACATTTCTTATTTCTAGTTTTTTTCTATTTGTTATATATTTTTTTACACTTATTATAATCTCACATATATAAAACTACAGTTGCATAATATAATCTCATCTAGTTTAAAAAAAAGTCCAAAAATAAAAATAAGTTTAGGAAAATATAATACCTGTTCTAATATTAATTTTATCTAAAATGTCCATCTATTATTCACACAACACATAACACATGTAATTAATCACGTATATAAATATGATTAATTTTATTTTATAAATAATTATTTTTATTAAACATTTAAATAATCTCTTAACATAGTAAATCACTTATTAAATCAAATTAATCACTTACAAATATTTTAATAACCTGATGATATCATTAATCATACAAACAATAATCAATATAACTACATTTACTTACTTTTAATCACATATGAGAAAAAATTATCTCTCTATATATAGAAGAATTACTAATGTACACACAGTTTTTTTTAATTAAAATATATTAACAATCTAAACCATATAATTTGAAAAGAAAAATCAATGAATTAATTTTTTTAGTAAATTAAATTTAAAAATATTATATTAATTTATTATTCAACCCTTTCTCTCATCTTTCTTCTCTCACTAGCATTAAATTTTCAAATATTTTTTCTTTTCTCATCAACATTAAATATTCAAACCTTCTCTCATCTTACCATAATATAACTATTTTATAAAAATCTATGGGTATTATAAAAATAAATATATATTTCAATTAAAAAAAGTAAATAAAATAAAAATTAATATAAAAATATTTATTTTAAATTAGTTTTTTTAATATTTAAAAAATAAAAAAATTTAGTTAAAAATTTAATAACTTACATACATAACTGATTGAAAATTTTATTTTTTGTTAATTTTTTTTAGAAAAAAAAATAATTTTTTTGATCATTTAAATTATTATTATTTTTTGAATAAAAAAATTAATGATTA
>JAMLFT010002989.1:0-23343 GCA_026544285.1 Pachyrhizus erosus | reverse complement strand
TTAATATTTCAACTCTGATATTTTATGCTAAACTAATGATGCTAAAATTATTTTATTCGGCTTTCTAATAATTAAAATTTATGAAATAAAGTTATTGTTTTAGGAAAAATGTTATATTTTTAATAATTTATATTAATTTAGACAAAGAACATAAATTTTTTTATTATAAACCCGCAAAAAGAAATCAATTTTTGTTCTTTCACTTAAAAAAAGTATATTGCATACTTATTTATTCATTGCATGATGTAAGAAAAGATAAAAAAAAAAAACAAAAAAGGGAGAAAGGAAAAGAAACGTTGAGAAAAAAAGCCAAAGGCATTCCGAAGGCCAAAGGAATGCACAATCATAAGTGAAGTTGGTTTTGTTTTTGCGGAAGAAGTCCAATAATCGTGTTTTTGCGTTGGCATTATAAACTGATTGATTGGGGTTTGGCGGAGAGCAGAAACGACGTCGTTTGTGGAAGATGAGTTCGCAGCAGCAGCAGCAACAGCAACAGCAACAGCAGCAGCAGCAGCAACAGCAAATGCAAAACACCATCCCAGTGAGTGAGGTTTTCTGGACTCTCGTCGACAAAGCTGATAAGAAGTTCTCCAAAATCAGAGACCTTCCCTTTTACCAACGCAGCAGGTCATATCCCATTTTCAATTTCATTCCTTCTTACCTCAAAAATCAAACCAAATCATAATAATTCCTATTAGTTTGATTTCACCTTGAACTTCATGTAGTTTTATTTATGTGGGTCGAATTCTTTCGTTTTTATTTGATTATTGTTTATTTGTTTTGTCACGCCGGTGGAAACAATGTAAAGAAAGGAAGAAAGAATTGGATTAATTTGATGATTCATTTGATAATATAATTCTAAGTGGTATATATTTTTGTAGCACTATGGGGTGAAAAATCTGGATTGGGCTGATTTTGTGTCCTATGTTATGGAATGTTGACCTATTGAAAATTGAGCTTTAGATTCATGCCCTGTTTGGATAAACTTCTCTTTAAAGGCTTTTGGGAGAAGAAAATTGTAAGATAAAATTAATTGAGCGCTTCTTATAAGCTGAAGTCAACTTACTGATTTAACTTTTATAGAAATTCTGTCATCTAACTTCTTCAAAAGCTGAAGTGCATAGGTTGATTCTAGCTTATAGAGATGCTCAATTTGTTTTACTTTCTTATTTTTTTCTCCTATAGATGCTTATGAAAAAGTTTGTCCAAACTGGGCCTTCGGATATTTCTTGCACTGAAAGCAATACTGGAAGGGTAACTACTGGTTGATGTCCAATTGCTAAATTATTCGTGTGGTTTGGATTTAGTTATGAATATGGTGGATATTTTTTTAAGGTGTTCAGTGTACATATTTGATTAATCTATTGGTAGTTAACAATGGTATTGTTTCTTATTAATTTTAGTTGGTTTTTCGGCAAAAAAATATATTGAGAGGTTACCTATTGGTTTTGGTTGATTTCTGAAAGCAAAATTATGTCTGTGGTTTTGTTGTAGGCATGATACGTACTTTTATAAGGTGTTCAAGGTGTACACACGATTATGGAAGTTTCAGCAGGAGAATAGGCAGAAGCTGGTTGAAGCTGGGCTTAGGAGATGGGAGATTGGTGAGATTGCATCTCGGATTGGGCAACTGTATTTTGGGCAGTACATGCGCACAAGTGATGCGAATTATCTATCAGAATCATATATATTTTATGAGGCCATATTGACTCGGGAGTATTTTAAGGAGGGGTTGTTTCAAGATGTGAATATTGCCAACAAACAATTGAGGTTTTTTGCTAGATTCATAATGGTGTGCTTGGTTTTGAACCGAAGGGAAATGGTGCAGCAATTGGTTAATCAGCTTAAAGTGTTAGTTGATGAATGCAAGAGAACATTCCAGGTTTGTCCATGTTAATTTTCTCTTGTATAGTACACTTTAAAACATAATTTAATTGCCATAATATATGTGTACTGTATTTGAAAAATTGTATTTAGCCATTCTGTTTTCTACAAAAGCCTTTGTAAAGATGTTGCATATTCTGAACAGTTGGCTTGGCTTTCTGCATTGCTAATGGCGGTCTAGTGTCTACTACTACACAGCCAATATTTTTTTGAAATATATATCTTGCTATCTATTTGCATTTATATCTTGGAGTTGGAGGTAGATCAATTAGAAAGATGACGGTAATTCACAACTGTGGTAAGGAAAAGAACAAATAGATCTAGCTACTGAAGCTAAATAATAGGGTTTCTCTAACTTAGGAGTTAGGACCACAGAGTAATGTAAACATGCTTGGCCAAACTAAGATTTATTATGGTGGAGTTCCCAAATCTATCATACATAAACTTAGTTTTACTGTAATGAATTTCAGCAAAAGCCTTTGATTTTCAAGGACCAACTATCCTAAAAGCTTAAACTATTTGGTAATAACTTATATGAATGGTATAATGTCTAATATGCTCCTCATGCATTAAACTTTTGGGTTTGAAGTGTGGACAATGTACATGTCCATTTTACAGTATGCTAAAATTCAACTATATTTAGAAGAGTAGATGCGATAGTGATCAACTCATGACCTCTTGGTCAAAGGTCAAGTTTGGGTAAATAGCTTGAATAAGTGCTTATTCAATAAGAGCTTTTAGCTTATTTTGACTGAAGCTTACTAAAATAAGCTTAAAAAAACTTACTGGAAGATTATAAGCCACCCTCATAAGCTTAATCAGACACCTGCATAGCACTTATATGATAAGCTCTGCAAAAGCTTTTCCAAGTACCTTAAAAGACGCTTTTGATTCAATACCAGGTCAAGGGCCACAACAGCTTAAGCTATTAGTTGAAGGCTTATATGAATGTTTTTTTATCTAATATTATTCTGCTGTCTTTTGCTTTTTATGAATGAATGCATTTGTTGATAAGTAAACATCTAAACTAACTGCACAGCTGCACAAAAATATCTATGTAGTGCATCTTTAGAATAGAATAACTAAGCTACATTGTACTAGACTGCTAATTGGAGTGTCCCATGAAAAACATGATGGTGTCCAGTATCCAGAATATATTTTGATAGATTGATGTTTGCAGATGTATTGGAAGTGACCTTCAAACAATTTGGTTACAGGAAAGTGACTTTAAAGAATGGAAGCTGGTGGTTCAGGAAATAGTCAGATTTTTAAAAGCTGACACTACTTTTATGAATATCAGGCCCTTGAGATACAGTCTAGTTTTGGACTCTCATCCTGATACTTTACCACATGTTGCTGCAGCCATCACAAAGCGACATTTGAAACTACGAGATGCTGTATTAAGTAGCTTCCATCCAAATGAGGTAGGTGCTTAGGACTCTTGGATTGAAGAACAATTTGTTGACAATGATAAAATCATAAGGTAGTTTTTTATTGCTATACAAGATATTCTGTAAAATATTATGATCTTTTGATATTGTTTCCAATTCTCATTCCTGAAACAGGTAAAGTATTCAGAACTCACTATTGACACTTTTAGGATGCTTCAATGTCTGGAGTGGGAACCAAGTGGCTCATTTTACCAGTCTAGTGGTTCAAAACTTAGTCAGAATGGGGCTACTGGAACTAGTCGTATCAGTTATATCCAAGACATTGCTGATCCTACCTTACCAGCAAACCCACGGAAAGCTGTGTTATACCGTCCTTCACTGACACATTTTATAGCTGTAAGTATGAAAAAAATATAAGTTAGCTTTTGTTATCTTTCATTAGTTTTCAATTGTTTTTTTGGTGCTTGGATTGAATTGTGCTTTGACTCCATGATAAAATTTCAGGGATTTAATTAATGTAAGAGAGAAAGGAGAAAATATTTCATTAATGAGACTCCAAATTATCGTGACATGTAATGTATAACACTGATCTTACATTTCCCCCATCCCCCTCTCATTATACCAATAATCTAGATTCTCAGTCCAGTACAATTGTTGTACAACTAGTACAAGTGTTGTATAACTAGGTCAAGCCTAAGTCAATAACACTTGTAAAAGTAATAAGAATCCTAATCCAAACCATAATTCTAACAATTCAGGAGAATGATATCTAGAACCAGGGCTTTAGCCTGAGAGTCTTGTAATAAACTAATAGTACTTTTCTTTTTTGATGTCTTGAAAGAAACAATCAATGTATAAATACGTGAAGAACTTGACTACCACTAACATGTAAGGTAGGGACATGTCTTGCCTTAATTACTGTTTTTACATTCCAACCATTTTGATGGACTCTAATATTATTTGCTTCTAATTGGGCTCCAAACCAAACAAGCATATTCTATGTTCTTAGACACCAAAAATAACAAGACTGAGCACTCCAACCATTTTACTAATTGTTTTGTGTAATGTTTTTTAACTTTTTGTGACAAGAAAGATCTCAAAACTTGGTGAGGGGATGGAGAACAGATGTGAGGATTGATGCATTCTGATTTTTGAGTGAAGAACAGTCTGTCTTCATAAACCTTACTTAACTACTAGCAATAGAGAAGTACTTACAGTTTAATAGAAGGTACAATAAAAGAAATAACAAATAAGATACCCAGGAGAGTACTCCTGGACATGATGTGAGTCTCCTATTTCACGACCTCATGTCTATCGTCCTCTATATATGTTCCTCTGTCTGGGCTCTTCCTCTAATGGAATTTCAGGTTCCATATGCCTCATGATTCCAGAAGAATCACCTTCCTAGTCCCTACCCCTAACTGACTTTCCTCTTGCACAGTTGCACTATCCTCCCCTTTGTTCCTTCTTGAGTAAACCAGCCACATATGTGTCCTCTCTTCTGTATAAAATGGGCTTCCATCATTTAAAATTGGGTCCAAGCCAATGTGTCTAACATCCTCCCAAGGAAGCAAGGTGCTATTTGGTTGCAAGACCATTGGCCCACATCGTTAGAAGGTCATTGGCAACTCTCCATCTTGTATGCTATACTTAAAAAAACTCCACCTCCTTTGAGAATTCCCCAACTCTTTGCATCGTCCACACTAAGTTTAAAAAGCTGCTACACAAGGGGCATTTTAGATACATAAAACCATTTTGTGTGCCTCTATCCAATGGTTTAAGCTTGTATAAGAGTTGTGGTTGGTAATAGCAAACTTGCCCTTTCTGCATATTAAAAGAGCAATTCCCTTGAAACAGTTTTAGGGCTTGCAAACTTAGATCACAGACAAATTATGATCTAACTGGACCATGATTCTTCATTCTTAATGTTGGAACTCCAAAAATGCCTCAAGATATTAGTAGCTTATTACTCAATAAAACTGCTTAGCTATTGGACCAATAACTTGTCAATTACACTTTCTTTTGGATTAGAAGTTCTTTGCCTTTGATTTGGGCTTCTCAAGCTTGTGAAATTTAATATTTTATGAAGCCATCTCATGGGTATGATTTCATGATGGCTTCTCAAGGAACTTTCCAAGATTAGCTGGAATTATCATGGGGGGATCAAAGAATCTGGAACATCTGTTCTGGGTTAAATGTGATAGATTTGGATTGTCATGCTTCTTTGTAGCTAAAATTAAAAAAGGTTCACAGTTAGCGTTAGAATGACTATTTCTTACATTATTGCTTTTTGGATTTCCAGATTATTTGAGTATAATTTGGTTTTTCCTTTAATGGTTAGGTTCTTGCCACAATATGTGAGGAGCTTCCTTCTGATGGTATTCTCCTTGTGTATTTGTCAGCTTCAGGTTAGATATCCTCTATTGACTAGGAATGTAAGCATGTGAATGTAAAGGGTTATCATACTTCTTATATCAATTAAATTCCTTTAGGTAAAGATAAATTCTGAATTTTCTACATCTAATGCAGGATATTGTGGTACTACACAGAATGAATCTGGTTGCATACACTTTGGTCCTCAGGGAGATAGAGGTACATCTTGGAGTAATTTCTGTGTACATTCTAGTACTGCCTGATATGTTTAATGTCAAGGAACAATAAAATACCCTTGCATCTGTTTTTTTTCTTTTCCACATATTTACTACATTGGATTTAAAGTGGCTCGGATTGTATTGTGGTGTATCTAACATGTACTAGAATAATATGCTTTGTCCCATGATTCTAGAAGATGGGATAGATTTGGACCTAGGTAATAGTTGTACACTAGGTAAAAATGGTCTCTAAATGACCCAGATCAGATGAGGGATGAAGGATTGTGGATATGGTCCAAGTGAAGGATTCAACTGATTCCATGGAATTTGTTGAAGGTATGTTAAAAAAAAATGTTGTAGGTATGATTCCTCATGCACCAGAAAGTATGGAATCTGTGAGTCAAGCATGGACATGCATCACATGGGTCAATGGCTGGAGATCTAGCTAGATGCTCTGGCCATTTGGAACTGCTTCTTAATCTCTATTGTTTGGATGCTGAGCCTTGTGCCATGATGCTACCAGGAGCGAAGCCTAAGTAACATTTGCCAGAATGATCCTGATCTACAACAGGGAGGAAAGTTGAGGGACAAGAATGCTGCTGGGCAGTTGGCACAATACATTTGGGATTAAAGTTTTCTTCTATTGGTACACATTACATAGACAGGGTTGAAACTGAGTGGTTGGTGATTGAATCCTTGTCACCCATATTCCTCATAGCTAAAATTTTAACATAAAGTAAAGCAAGCTTGTGAGTTGTCCATGTTTCTAGCCCAAATGGTTATTCAAAACCATCATTGATCCTCGAGCTAACTTCTTAAGCTTTTAGAATAATTGATTCTTGAAAATGTTTTATACAGATGATCTTTGTGGTTCTATATACAAATCATATGTACAATGTGAAATGTTCCATCTTTTCTTGAAAATTGGTTCCTTCCAAAAATATCCTGTTAGTTTTTCTGAAATAGGTCCAAGCAGACTGAAGAGAGGACACTAATTATGGCCATGGGTATAGATTGAAAATACCCTGTAATATGGCTATAGATTTCCAGCTCATAAATTTGCATAATGATGATAATTTTAGTGCTCATTGTAGATTGGTTTTGTTGGAATTGCAGAATATTTTAACCCAATCCCTTTTCAGGATCAAACTGCATATATCCATCTGACTTTCTATCGTTTACTAGAAGACCACTTCTTTTAGTCATTGATAACGACAACAGCAAAGCTTTTAAGGCAAGCCTAACATACTTTATTCATTTATCTCAAGTTTCTTTTAAATATTGAATTTATTAGTTTTGTCTATAGTATTTTTTATATGCTAAGTTTACCTAATAATTAGGGGGGAAGGTGTTTATAGGTTGTGCCTTGAATGGTGGTGGAGGAGGAAGATTTGATTAGAATCCATAGGGTTAGAGTTAGAGATTGAATCCTCGTCTTGATACTCATTAGAGTTGAGCGAAAATTTATAAAGGTTTTGTATTCTGGATAAATAAATTCTCAGTTACAAACAATGAATGATCAGCTATTTATAGCTTTGTACAGATGAAGCACCTAAAGATGAACCACCTGTAACTGAAAACAACAACTAACTACAGTATTACAAAAGTTATACACAAATTGATTACAGAGTTAAAAAACTATATTCTAATATGGAGCAAAACAGGAGTTTGCATTGGTATTTGAAATCCTCCTCAGGCTTGGTTTGGCCACTTTTGCACTTTGCAAGCCTTCTGTGTGATTCATAGGGAAGTCAATGGTGACATTGCCCACGAACCTTAACCAATTCACTGAATTGCTTGAGTGATTTACACTTGTCAATAGTATATCAATTACATGAAGGAATAAATACAACTTGTATTTACAAGAAAAAATAATTGTTTATCTTGCATCCATAATCTTTAGTATAGTGATAATCCTTATAGCATTTTCAGTGTTGGCTATTTGTGCTACTAGTTGGAATTGGCAATTATGCTTGAATGTCAAGCATATGTAAATCTACATAATGTATGTAGTTATGTCTAGATTCAGTTAGAGGCAGGAAGTTTGATACAATTGGTTATTTCAAGTAAGTTTTACAAATTGTGTAATGAAATGTTGGTTGACCTGGAAGAATACATTGCTAATATTTGCCTTCTTCACATCCGGTGATCATAGATACTCTAGGACATTTAACAAGCAATGGATCAAAATATGCAGGTCATAACAGATGCAGAAAAGGGAGAGTCAGTTGCTATGCTCCTTTCTCCAAGCTGTTCGCCTGCTATATCTGATTGCTCACATAATTCAAATGGGAGCCTATTCACCATGTTTCTTTCAGCTCCACTGCAAGCTTTCTGTCTGCTGCTTGGAGTTTCAGGCACTGATATTGATATGGTCTGTTATAAATGCCCATTCCTTCATGCTAGCAAGTTCCTTTTTCCAATAACAATAAAAAAAGAATTTTTTTTCATTTCCGGAAGTGGAAGGTTTCTTATCCAGTCCCTCAGCAACATAAATTTGATTTCAGGACACATTCAACAAAGCTGAAATGCTGCTCTCATCTTCATTAAATAACTGGGGACTAGCATTGGCAACATCAGACACACTTAATCCTGTTTGGGGACAGATTTTAGGTGATCCTTTCATAAGGAGGCTTCTTTTGAGGTAAAACTTGTCTTCATTTCCATTCTAATATTTATTATTATTATTATTATTATTTGCCATAGTTCTCGTGTTCCAAACTGTACTACTATGCCATCTGTGGCACATCTTGACTTTTATCTTTCTGTTGTGCTTCTGTTAGTGTTCATTTCATTATTGTTGATGATTCATTGCAATTTTGAAGATTGCTTGGGGCCATTGTTAAGAACATTAGATTGGTTTAATTTACAATTATGCTTTATTTGAATAAATGTAGTTTCTTGTGCTGTTGTGAGAGATCAATTGAATTTGGATGTGTATTATTATTATTATTATTATTTATCTTAGTTCTCGCCTCTTCAAAACTATACTACCATGCTATCTGTGGCACATCTGGACTTTTATCCTTCTATAATATGCTTTTGTTAGTGTTCATTAACTCATTATTGCTGATTTATTACAGTTTTAAAGATTGTCAGGATCATTGTTAAAAACTTAACACTAATTTAATTTGTGATTATGCTTTATTTGAAGAAATTTTTGGTTTCTTTTCATAGTTATCAATCTTGGATGATAGTGTGTAGAGGCTAATGCTTAAAAAGCTACAGCGGGATAGCAGGAAGCAGAATGACCACTATTTTAAATATTATAATACAAAAATTCTGTTGTTTGCACAAGAATTGAGACTCACAAATTGTCTCAGCTAACTCAAGTCAAAAGTCTTAACTGATACCTGAAGTCTCTGTTGAAAAATCTCTTAAGCATTGAGTTACTTTTTGTTGAAAATAGCAGGCTTAAGGGATCCATAATTATCTATCATTTGATCTTATATCATCTTATCTTATTTTTTTAATATCATCTTGGAATTTAGATTTGGATTTAATCCTACAAAATTGACTTGTAAGATGAAAATAGTCTCCACTTATATACATTACTTCAGCATTATCACTAGTCAATGTAGGACTAAACCATCACTATTGAGGTTGCAATTTGTAGAATATAGAAGATGCTGAATTATGTGTACTAAAAATACACACTGTTTTTCCTTTTATAAGTAAGATGCAAATTTAATTATGGATACAAGGGAAGGAACCAGTCTATACAAAAGTTTCCTTCTTTCCCTATTTACAAAATATGCACTGAAATATAATCAGATCTTTTACACTCCCCCTCAAGCTGGAGCATAGATATTGTATGCACCCAGCTTGTTATAAATAAAATCAACACAGGACCCCTTGAGAGATTTAGTGAATATATTTGTCAATTGATCACTGGAGGTAACAGATTCTGGTGGTGACTTCTCCTTAAAGCACTTTCTCTCACAGAATAACAGTCTATCTCCGTGTTTTGTCTATTCATGGAATATCAGATTGGATGCAATGTGTAGATCGACTTGATTATCACTAATGAGTTTAGTACCTTGAGTTTCTCCAAACTGTAACTGTTGAAGGAGTTGCCTTAGCTACATAGTCTTGCATGTGGCTGCTGCCATGGCTCGGTATTCTACTTCAGTACTAGATCTAGCAACCGTATTTGTTTCTTGTTTCACCATGTTATTAAATTTACTCCAAGAAGAATGTAATAGTGAGAGGTGGACCTACTGTCTAATGGTGATCCCATCCAATCAAAATCAGAATAACAAACTATCTTAGCATTTCCTTTATCTTCATATAAAGGCTATCGCAAGGGGCATTGAGGAACTAACTGACCACGCTCTTGGAAAATGGGATATTTGGCTTGGTGACAATGAGATAATTGAGTTTGCCTACAAGTCTGTGATATTTTCCCAAGCCTTTCAATGGTTTCCCCTAACTCGAAAGAAGTTTGAGGTTGGGATCCATAGGTGTGTCATTAGGGCAACAATCACACATACCAGTCTCGGTGAGAATGTCTAAGGCATATTTGCGTTGGGAAATGACAATGCATGAAGCGGATTGAGCAACCTCAATGCCTAAGAAATATTTTAGGAGACACAGATCCTTTGTATGAAACCGACTATGAAGGTGAGCTTTGAGCTCATGAGTACCATTATGATCATCACCATTAATGACAATATCATCAACATAGACCACCAATTAGATGCATAGGCCGAATTAGTGAAGAAAGAAAATAGAGTGGTCAACCTCACAGGGAGTCATACCAAATTGAAGTAAGACAAAGTTGAAATGACCAAATCAAGCACGAGGGGATTGCTTGAGGCAATAGAGGGAGTGATGAATTTGACACACAAGGTGTGTACCACCAGATGCAATAAATCTCGGGGGCTGGTCCATGCAAACCTTTTTTTACAACTCACCATGAAAGAAGACATTTTTAATATCCAACTGAAGGAGTGACCAATGAAGGATAGCAACTATGGCAAGAAATAAACGAACAAAAGTAATCTTGGTTATAGGGAAAAAGTGTCCATATAGTTGAGACCAAAGATCTACGTATAACCCTTAGCCACCAATCGAGCTTTGAATCAATCAATATCGCCATTAGGGCCAACCTTCATTGTATAGATCCAAGGACACCCGATGGTAGTCTTCCCAAGAGGTAAAAGGACTAGTTCCTAAGTGCCACTAGCTTGTAAAGCAGCCATTTCATCCAGTATCGCCTATTTCCAATGGGGATTGACCATGGCTTCACTTGTAGACTTAGGAATAGACATAAAATCCAAAGAGCAGATAAACAAAAATAGGAAGGAGATAGTTGGTCATAGTGAAGAAAACAAGCATACAAAGGGTTAGGATTATAAGACCAAATACCTTTGTGGAGGGCAATGGGAAGCTCTGGCATAGGAAGCGAAGGGGTGTTTGGAGTAAAAGATGATGCTAGAGGATTAGTAGGGAGAATCACTAGAAGTCGTGGTCATCGTTGATATGCCAATAGTGGTGGTGATAGAGCAATAACCGCAGCAGGTGCTGGAGCATTAGGTGGAGCATCCAAAGGAGTAGTCTTGTCAACAACCTTGGAGAAGAAGGGAGTGGACTCAAAGAATGTGACATCAGCAGAAACAAGATACTGTTGAAGTAAGGGACTTAAACAACAATATCCTTTTTGAAGGTGAGAGTAACCTAGAAAAACACAGTTAAGAGATTTGACAAACATTTTATCTTTACTTGGAGTGAGATTGTGAACAAAACATGTACAATTGAAGACAGGGAAGGGATAAGAGATAATAGGTCCAAAAGATAAGGGCATGCAGTTGATCAGGTAGTAGGCTTTGAGAATCGCATCGCCCCAAAAATGGTGAGGAACATGACAATGAAGGAAAGTGTGAGCTGTCTCAATAAGGTGACAATTTTTGCGTTTGGCAACACCATTCTGTTGTGGTGTGTGAGCACAGGATGTTTGATGAAGAATTTCCTATGATTTCAAAAGTGACTAAAAAAGGGAGGACAAATATTCTTTGGCAATATCAATGAGTAAATTACGAATGGATTTTCCAAAATGATTACGAATTTCATTTTGAACAAACTCGACTAGGCCCCCAAATGTCAAAATGAAATAAAACAAAAGGTGACATTGCACATTTATTTAGTTGAGGACTATAAGAACTACGAAGATGCTTTCCTAGTTGACACAATTCACATTGTAAAGATGTAATAGTAGGGAGACTTGGGACCATAAGACAACTTCTTTAAGCTAGGATGACCAAGGCGTTGATGGGCAAGCTCGGCAGAGGTAGTGGAGACACAAGCAACTGGTGGTGAAAGATGATAGTCCTCCAGACTTATGTCCTGCTTCCATCATTTGTTCGGTATGTTGATCCTAAATAAGAATGGAATAATTAACAAAAATGATAGAGAAATTAAGTGAGCAAGTGAGTTTACTGATGGAAATTAAATTGACAGGACAACCAGGAACATATATGACATGATTTAAAGGAATAGTATGAAGAGGATGAGTTTGACCAATGACAAACTTCAATGTGTGTCATCTGCAAGAGTGGCAGAAGGCAAAAAATTGGAAAAGACAATTGAGAGAAAAGGGATTGGTTAACGATCATGTGATTAGAGACACTTGAGTCAAGTATCTAAGGTCCAAGGGAGGAGGACTAAGAGGCAAAAGCTGTAGGATTACCGGATTCAGGCATGACAGAAGTAGGCAAGGAAGATTGTTAGGCTCCTCAATACTGGAGAAAATCATGATACTCAGTGGCAGAAATAGCGATGTCCACAAGTGGGGCAGAAATAGCGATGTCCACAAGTGGGGCAGAAATAGCGATGTCCACAAGTGGGGCAGGAATAGCAGCCTGAGCAACATTGACCGTCTTGGACTGTTCACAAGCCTTAGTTTGACATTCAACTTCAACGTGGTCATAACAGTTGTTATAATTGCAACAAGGACAATTCTTACCGCCACGACCACCACGATGAGAGGAGTGGGAGAAAAGTGCAGAGGAATTAGCAAAAGAAGCAGAAGGGGCCCCAAAAAGGTGGAGTGGAAAGATGTAGAAGTTGTTCTCTAACCATATCATAAGTGGGTATAATAGGTCCAGAGAGGATCTGGTTACACACCAATTCAAGATCAGTTGGGAGACCAATAAGAGCAAGAACTATAAAATATTGATTTCGTTGCCGGTAAAACATCTTTGTATTAGTAGTAAAGGGAATAAGATTGTTATGATCGGCAATCAGTCAATGAAGCTTAGCCAAATACGTTTGCATGTCCATATACTCAAGTTTGGTGGACATCATGGTGGTCACTACACTTAAGAGGCAATGAACGTAATCGGAGTAAACTTTCTTTGCTTTGGTCCAAACTTCATAACACGATGGAAAAGCCTGATATTGAGGTTGGAGGTGAGGAGTAAGAGAATACCAAAGGACGCTACACCAGGAGGTATCGATTTGTAGCCAACAATCCCGACCTTTGTAGCCGGAGTAGTCAAGTGGTCAGCACGTCCTTGACCATGGAACCCCAGCTGGACAGCGGCTGCCATGTAGTGTAATTAGCAGAACCACTTAGTTTTTTGCACAAAATGAGTGGGACATTATTAAACGTCACAACGGAAAAGGAATCCAAAGGAGGATGATTGGAAGCCATGTAAAACTGCTAAACAAGGGGTGAAAAGGTGTGTCAGTAAGAGAGAAAGGCAAAGGGAGGGTCGTCGAAGAGGCATTCACGCATTGATTTGGGCAAGCACGTGAACAAATTTGGGCAAACAGTGACAGTCCAAGGAACGTCACTGTTCACCATGAACAATTGCTGAAAAAAAAAACCTAGGAAATTGATACCATGTAGAATATAGAAAATACTGAATTGTGTGTACTATAAATACACTGTTTTTCTTTTTTTAAGATACAAATTTAATTATGGATACAAGGGAAGGAATTAGTCTATATAAAAATTTCCTTCTTTCCCTATTTACAAAATATACACTGAAATTTAATTAGATCTTTCATACAATTCAAGTAATCCCCAAAGTGGCCGCAACTAAGGTGGATAAGCGAGACCACAATTAAGGTGGCTTTCCAGCACTCTCCCTCACGCCTAGGACTTTCTACCTAGAGTGGGACTACTACAGGTACCTCAACAATGAATCTAAAATAGGTTCTAATACCATCTTAGAATTTAGATTTGGGCCTAACTTAATCTTACTGAACCAGCTTGGAAGGTGAGGGTTGCCTTTACTTATATATACTATTTACTACTTTGATCTTATCACTAGTTAATGTGAGACTAAACCACCACCTTGATGTTGCAATTTAGGCAATCCCCAAAGAGGCCACAACTAATGTGGGCTAGGAGGGACTGCTATTAAGGCGGCATTTCAATACTTTTACATCATGAAATAACAGGCTATTGAATAGTTTTTTATTCGTGAATTGTTTTTAAGTTTGTGACTCTATCTATGTTCTTATGCCAAGTTTGTTCGCTTCTGCTTCTCTAAAGCATAGTTTGTTTTTTGATGGATTACTGAAACTAAACTTTTTGTTTTTGTGCAGATTCATATTTTGTCAGGCAGTGTTGACCCTATATGCAACAGTTTACAATGACAACAAATTCCTTCCAACATGCATCCCTGCTCTTCCAACACCTGTCCTGCCCCCAAGTTACTCATATCAGAGTGTAATTCTGAATTTAGCCAGCATGTTTGGTGCAACTAAGCATTTCATCTTCTCAGAGGATGTTCTTCCTGAAAATATACAAACCAACATGAATCAGTTAACTCTATGAAGATAATCAAAGTCTTCACTTCAGAAGCATGACAATGTATACAGCTTGTTTGTATAGAAACAAAACATGAATTCTATCAATATTTCTTTTTGTTCCTGGTGGGTTTCCTAGAATTTAAGTTCTTCCTTTGGTGTGAACACGGTTTTTTATTATTAAACTAATTGTTTTGGATCTTAGGTTTTGTGCCTTTGACAAGAGAACCACTAACGTGGATTGAAGTTCAACATGTTCGTTACATGACAACTTTCATGCTCGTGAAGTTTTGAATAGAACAAAGGGAAGGAAGTTTGATATAGGGATCGGTAGTTTTGCAAAGAAACCACATTTTTTTCTTTCACTACAAACATTTTCACGATGCTTTAATGTTTCCTCACTTATGTTTCGTTAATGTTTCGCAATGAATACAACTCTTGCTTTATAATCTTAGCGTTTTCTCTGCATCTTGATCAACGTTATTGTTTATTAATATATTGTTTTTGAAAACTAACATCACATTTGTAATTTAAATATTGTTATTTATGTGGTTCTGCTCAAGAGCTTCGGACATTCTTTCGATTACTACAAATAGGTCTTTCACGTTTATAGACATATCCATAAGAAATCAACAGTAGCATGCACTGTTGCGAAACAGCTGAAGAGCCTCGAGAATGCACAACAATTTTGAAATTTCTCATTTTACTCGTGTTCTCTCTCATGTTATAACAAATACAAAAGACTATAATAATAATACTTCTTACCATAATTATCAGAAATGCTTAGTTTACACAGTTGATTTCGTGAAATACACAACTGTGTTTTCCGTCAAATGTGCTTTTTATATTTTTCTAATTTTTAATTAATATTTCTCTTAAAAAAAAAGTAATATCATGACATGTATACATTTCGTGCTGAAGCTATTCGTACAGAGTAGCACCTCTATAATTATATATATATATATATATATATCATAACATGAAGTATCCTTATCAAGTTTAACTTCTATTTTAAGTCTCTTTAGTACCTAAATCCTATTTTATTTATTTACAGCATTATTTGACATCTTTTCAGGCTTAATTACAAAGCAGCTGTGAGTCAGCAAACATTTGAGCTCCTCAACAATAATGTAATAGCTATTAAAAACCCCATTCGTACAAGCACCGAGCATCTAAACCACGTTGGAGTGGAACATTAGAACACTAATCATGACTGTATGGTCATTTTGATCTTAAGTTTATATATATATAAACATAGTAATGTTTCTCTGGTCCATCTTTTATTAAATAATTAAAAAAATACCTTGCTCCAAAATATTCATGCTTCCAAATGAAAAATACAAAATATATCTAGTCACATTGAAACAAAAACTTGCCTAAACAAAATGAAACTCATTATTATAACTAAACAAGATCCCTCGGTAAAAATTACAGATCAGATTTCTCTTGTCAAATATGCAAAAAGGTAGGCTCCAAACACAAGTGTAAAACCATGGTAATATTTGATAGATCTTGAAAGTAAATTCTCAGTTAGACAGGTGCAGCAGTCTCTTTGACAGGTTGATCCTTGGACAATGTTTCCCAGTTGATTTGCCTAAGCATTTTAAATCTTTCATCCAATGTCACAAAGCCAGCTTCAGGAGCCACTACATCACTAGTCCCAGCTTTATATAGCAATACAACACTTGCTCCCATGTCAGGTCCATGGAGTTTACCGGTTAACAGAAGTCGGACCGGCATGAAAAGTGTTTTTCCCTTGAACATTAAGATGAACATATTAAGTTACTGACATACATGTGACAAGTGAAAATGTGTTAGGTTAAATATATTTTTAGTTTCTGCAAATGAGACAATATTCGTTTTTAGTCTCTAAAAAATAAATCATCCTTTTGTCTCTCATTTATGGAAATTTGTCATGTGTGATCCTTATTTTCCATAAATAAGGGTAACAGACCAAAAAGAGACTGTTTTTGATGAAGGACAAGGACCTCGTCCAAAACATTTCCATAAACAGGGATCAAATGGAAATGATTATTTTTAGGGACTAAAAGTAAACATTGCCCTATTTATAGAGACTAAAAACACATTTAGCACAAATATATTTTATCAATAGAATGCAAGTGGTGTTTAAGACTATCCAATTCAGCTCACCTTGCGCTTTAGCGATTTTCCAAAGCCTTTCACCCACTTTTGCCAGCCGGCATGGCCTTCTTCAAGTGCTGCTACCAGATCACCACTATCGTAGGCAGCCACGAGGCTAGCAGCAAATTCAGAAAGATTATCTTGCAAGATAGATTCTACTTCATCGCTGCCAGCAACATGTAGAAAGTTGTAATTATTAGCATGTATATACCACTGCCATTACAAATCAACATGTCATGATCTACCAATATAATATACAATAGTATAGCTAACAACAAGAAGCTGATGACTTGTGAACCTCAGTGGTAAACATAAATTCACAAAAGCATGTATATTTCCATCCTATTCATTTTATATGGGCAATGACAATGAAGAATATCCTCTTTGAAGAATAGGAGCATCACCTCTGTAAAGTAGAATCCAAAGGATAAGAAAGCAAGTTAGTAAGGGCCTTGTCTGCATCATTCATCAAGTCAATCCCATCCTTAAGTAGTTGAACTGCTTCCTGTAAGTCAGCCATGTATTATCACTCATTTTTGAGTCCTTTGTTACAAGATGTGACAATACCATACTACAAATATCACTATGCTTCAGAAAGTGAAACTAAGCTGATTCTACTCATAAGGAGACTGAACCAAGAAATATGCAAATAGATCTCACATCAACAAAGGGACCTGCTGATACTGTGAGTAAGCCAGATGTCTTCCAGTACTCTCCAATAAGTTTGGTTAACTCCTCTGACGGACGTGCTCTTAAATATTGACCATTCATCCACCTAAATTGAAAACATAAAGGAAATTACAGGGCCATTAATTTAAATTTACTTGTTTACTTTTACCAACAATGCTTGAGAACAGCCAATTGTAGAACTCCAATTTTACAATATGACCAAATAAAATAATTATACATACAACAATCACATGCATATAAAATGCAACTTGTATTGTATAACTGATGAAACAGAAATAAGAGTTTCACATTCAGAACAGAAAATCATCTCTAATTAGTATTATAAGAAATTTGCCCTATTTCACCTCAAAATGCAGGATATAGGATTACAATGGGATAACACACTGATGATTCATATGTAACAACAAATTACCTTAACTTTGTCGAGTCAAAAATAGCACCACTTTTGTTAACCCGTTCAATAGTGAATTTTTCAACTGTTTGGCACAACAAAAGCATTCTAAAGTCAGAAAATTGCCAAGCAAATTTCCTGTTTACAAAACAAATACATACTATTAAGAATAGCATGCCCAAAAAATAGAGTTGAAACAAAAATCACTAACCAAGTTGATCAAGTGTAAAAAACTCATTTTCAGTCCCATCTCCCCAACCTAATAATGCTAGGTAATTCACCATTGCTTCAGGTAGGTATCCCATCTCCCGGAACTGTGAGTGAGCAGTTATTAAAGTTAGAAACTAATTATCATTACAAGAGAAGAAGCTTTTGAGAACTATTATAGTAAAATTATAACAAAACCAGAGTCAAGTAAGACCTCATAAGTCATAACTTTAAGATTGGTAAAATATGGAAAACAAATTGATAGATCAACCTCACCTGACCCACTGATGTTGCCCCATGTCGTTTTGATAATTTACTCCGATCAGGAGCTAAAATCAAAGAAACATGTGCAAAGTAAGGCATGGGAAATCCTAGTGCCTGTAAACACATTCATGTGCATATGCAGAACAAAACATAATTAGTAACCTAGATTATTGCATAACTTAAGAAAGAAAATAAAAACAAGAATTACAAATGAATGAGGAAAACTTTAAGTAAAAACTAAACACACATTGACTTCCTAATCCTTTTCCAATCTTCTTTTGCTATTATATTTTCTGATTTGAAATTTATTTATTATGTGGGGTTATAAATTTGTTTACCTTTACTACACATCATCATATATACCATGTTTCACCCACTTTGGCATTATTTAAATGTTAGATGCCTTTCATATAAAACCTCTCTTGTATATCATAACCTAGACCAGTGCTTGCTTTCCAACCATTTCAGTTTTCTGAAATCTGACACCAAATTTATCATCTCTATCTCTGTCACTCCCATTCTCTCAGAACATCAGATTTCACACTTCCAATAGAACATTTAATTTTTCTTCACACTACCTCAATCAACTCCCCATTCCCAAAACAACAAAAAATCAAAGTAGAAAAATCATTATTCTTCCTGAATCACATCTTCAATGCACAGAAAGTTATTAATTAAAATTATTTAAGTCAGATTGAAGTCCTTAATAATTTTTCCCTCCCCCTTCTGTTCATAGCATCAACCACCATAACAGAATGAATTTCCTAAAGCAATAAGAAATTAAGAATATAGCAAGCATATATGTTTGGGCAATAGAAAACAAATGAAATATTATGAATAACTTCTAAAAAAGTAAAAATACAACTGAAATTTTATCAATGATACCATACATGCTAATCTACACATGTTCTGACAATAGGCTGGATAAATACCAAGTTCAATCAATATTTTAATTGAATTCATATTTAATTTTGGTGTTGGCTTAAATTGAGAAACAAGCTATGGTAGACTCACATTGAATTTTAAGGAAAAACTGATGCTGTAAAAGGTGATATGATATACTATATGGTTTGTACTTTACCTTATATATTAATGCCTGCCTTAGAGTGTTTGGTAAATGCTCCTCTGCCCTGAATTAAAATATTTCACAGAATAAATTCGTGAAAACTATTTTCTGAAACATTTTGATTAACTATGAAATTATAAACAATACCTGATAACATGGGAAATGGCCATGGTAGCATCATCCACCGTTACACAAAAGTTATAAACAGGCTGACCATTACTCCTCATTATCACAAAATCTCCAAGTGTATCCAAGTTCCAACTAACCTTCAAGACACTACCAAGGTAAGCTAATAGCCAGTCAATGTTATTTGAAAGAAATGTCATGCATCATTTGCCATATTTTGTTAATGACTAGTACATCTAAAATGTGTGAATAAACAAAAACAAAGGCTTAAATATGTTGTCAGAAAATTGGACAGTTTTGATTCATCCCCAATGATAAGTATTTTTCCATTTGATCCCTAATTTTATTGAAATACGTGGTTTTAGTCCTCTCTAATAGATTTTCTCAATAAAGTGATGTCACGGCATTATCAGGTTATGCCACATTAAGTGATTATTTGTGGTGTCATCACATAAGGAAAAAATATAACACCATTCACAGCATTATATTAATCTTCTGTTTCTAAAGGGACCATGAATAGAAAATTATAGGATGAAATAAAATACTTCTAAGATATTAGTTGATTTCTCAATATGAAGGTAACATATATTTAAAGAAATGAAGTAATTTATTTGAATCATTGAGGAAAAAAA
This sequence comes from Pachyrhizus erosus, assembly GCA_026544285.1. Lineage (NCBI taxonomy): Eukaryota > Viridiplantae > Streptophyta > Magnoliopsida > Fabales > Fabaceae > Pachyrhizus > Pachyrhizus erosus. The sequence goes on along the minus strand of JAMLFT010002989.1, from coordinate 3,199 downwards.
AGAAAGCAAAAACTGGAAAAGAATGGAAAGAACTCACTTCGCCTCGTATTAGATCATTAATTTTTAGACTTCCTTTAGGGACTCGAAACCGGTATGTGTAAGGAATTCCTTTTGCCAGCTCTTCTTCTACTTCCTCATTTGTTGCGCTGGCCCATTTACCTGTGTACACTGGAGGCAGTTGCTTTAGTTTAGCATTCTCCTTCATTTTCTCCAGTTCCTGTTAGATGAATAAAAACAAAATTAACAAGTAACCTTGACACAATTATGATTGATGATATAAAAGCTCCAAAACTAGTATAGTAAAAACTGACCAAATTTCAATGGCCCAGCCTCATAATCTCCTACTGATTTTTAAGTGGTACAAATAATAGGAAACCTTAGTGAAAAACAATTTTCAATAAACTGAACCAAAAATTGAAGCTAAGGAAGCTTTTACAACAGATCAAATCTTTCAATGTGGTTTCCTGTTTCAAATTTCGAAGTTTGGATGATGTGCAATGAAGGGAAAGCTGTCACTTGACAGACATTTTGAAGCACATGGGAAAAATTCCCATTTCATATCTTAATTAAGTGTGTGCTTTGTATTAGCTTATTTTGGGATTTTTTTTTTCTGCGGCTTCTTAACTAAGTCTTTTTTTCAGAGAATTATTTCTCATAATTTGGGTCCATTTCTTCAATCTTAAAAAAAAGAGAAAGCAATTCTATTACAAAAGGTACAAAAGAAGCATTTTAGAGGGTTTTACCTTTTTTGTTTGGAAACACTTACATAACTATCATAAATTTTTTGAAACACTTCTAAATTAAAAGACACCCTCTTTCATAAAACACACATAAAAACAAAGGCCACATTACAAACAAGGTTACACTACAAACAAGGTCCAGTCCAGATCATCACATTCACATGAAGCAAGTTCTAAAAATACCTCATTAGAACAGAAGCAGCGATAAACATGACCAGACTGGTGTAGGTTCTCCACATATTGTTTGTATAAAGAATTCCTCTCAGACTGCCTATAAGGACCATAATCCCCTCCAACCCCAGGCCCTAACAAATTCACCACAACACATAAATACACACACTTAACATCAACAAAAATGTCACAAGCAAAACCATGAAAATTGCACAAGGAAAAAGATTAGTGAACACCCCAATGCTATTTGTCACTTAGAAAAGGAAAGAGAGAGAAGAGAGAGAAGAGAGAGAAATGTAGATAGAGCAGTGATACAAGAACATCATATCATTTCAATAACATCATTAACATGCATCATTTATCCCTATCTCTCTGTTAGAGATATTTCTCTCTTATGATGTAATACTTGGTTTACCTCCTAGAGTAGGTTACTCTTTCAGTTAGTTAGTTATGACTGGTTATTACCAGTCTTCTCTTTCTGTATAAATATTAGTTTGTATCTCTCAGTCAGTGACTTTTGTAATGATTCAGTTTAGTAATAGCAAACACAGTTTTAGTTCATCTCAACACTCTCTTCCTATCACATCAATTTACCTATTATACTTACATTTCTCTTTCTTATCTCTCTTGGTGTCATATGACAGATAGGTTTTAGGTGTCTACAAATCATTTTTGATATAACGTGACAAGAAGAAAGAGATAAAAGGGGTTTCAAATGGATGTTTATGATACAGACATATTCATATATCATTGTTCCACAAGGAAAAAGATCAGTGGATACCCAATGTTATGTGACAACTAGTTAGAAAAAAGAGAGAGAAATATAGATATAATTAGTTTCCCATATCATACACTCCTTCAACATCTATTATTTCTCTCTATCTCTTTCTTCCTATCCTATCACACCTACTCTTCTCTCCCTTTCTCTTCCTAGGTATTAAATAGAGTTTTGGTGTTCATTGATAATTTTCCATATATAATAGGTGATATGGTAAAGAGATACAGAAATAAAGGGTGTCAAATGGGTGTTTACAAATAGAGGTATCCATATACCAATCTTCAATGCAAAATCACTCACCCACCATCATCCCAATCAAGTCCAAACCATCCTGTTTATCATTTCACTAGACATCATGCCATTTAGTCATGTACTTGTTCATTATGTTGACAGATGTGGCACATTTGGCTGCAAGATAGACTTCTTATATTTCAACTATATATCTTTGATGTCATTCAGTAATTCACTTGTCTTATCGCTTTTAAATGTTCAGTTTCATGTGTAAGTTTTAGTTTACTTAAAAGTGTCTATAATATAGAGGTATCCATATATCATTGTTGAATGCACAATCACTCACTAACCAACTTACCTTCATCCCAATCAAGTCCAAGCCAGGAAAGATCTTTTAGCATGGCCTCCTCAGACTCCCTTGTGGACCTCTCCAAGTCAGTGTCCTCAATTCTGAGCACAAATTTCCCACCTTTGGACCTGAAACCGCACCCCAATACACCACAAAGCATAAAACTCAAAACCAAGGAAGACCCACAATTTAAAATGGAATTTTAAGGGGGGAAAAGGGACCTTGCAAACAAGTAGTTGAAGAGGGCCGTCCGGGCACCACCGACGTGGAGGTTTCCAGTGGGAGATGGAGCGAAACGAACGCGAACGGGTGGTTGTTCGGAGAGAGCAGAGACTGAGAAACGGCGTCGTCGGAAGAAGAAAGTGCGAGGGGTGTGAGAGTGGTGGAAAAAGGGAGGAGCAATGACTTTGGACCATGGCGTGCCACCACACAACAACGCCATTTCTCTGTGTTTGCTTCACACTGGATAATGGGGTTTGGTTTAATGATGCTTTTGTTGTCTGAGAGGGAAATAAAAATTAAAAAAATAAAAATAATATAACTTTTCTTACAAGTTAAAAAACAGTGATTATCAAACTAAAAATATATTATTAAGGTGGCATCCAGTCGAGTGTGTTTAATATTAGTTTATTACAACTGTTTGATATTTTAATATTAGTTAAAAATATGATTATTGTAGAATATAATAATTAAATATTTAATGATTATTAAAAATATTTTTTAGTAATATTTAATATTTTTTATTTTTATTTATAAGACTTAAATTATAAGTCACGTTTGGTCTTTTTGTAAAATTTAATTCATAATTTTTTTTATATTAATTATTTTTAAATTAAAATATTATTAATTAATTATACTGATAAATAATTAGAAAAAATATTAATAACAAAAGTAATGTTAAAAATAAATATAAATTTAAGAAAGATCGGA